>VDFB02000017.1:399535915-399618897 GCA_007258455.2 Sequoia sempervirens | reverse complement strand
AAAATTTTAAGCAAAATTCATCAACATAAACTAGTTATCCCTCCTTCTAGCACCAAAGTGTGAGTGTCTAATCTAAAATAAACTAACAAAAAACAACAAACAAGTGTTAATCATGTTAGAAACCCAAATAAAACACTCCCTACGAGATTCTTTAACCAAATCAAATAGAAAACATGAAAATGAGAACAAACTAACGAAAGATAACATGAAATTTAATTGAAATTGCTAAACCTCCATCCCATAGGGAGAGTGGTGCTCCTTTGATGTGGAAAGAATCCCTTTCCCAATCCCTTTGATAATCTTTGATGATTGAAGATGATTCCAAGTATGGAATTGATGTTAAATGATGAAATTATGCTCAAAAGTGATGAAAATGGTGATAGCTATAAGTTGAAATGCCTTAAGTAAGAATGCTTGAAGTTCTGGATCCATATTGTGAAGACAATGTTTCTATTTATAGAACTCAAGGGTTGAGGAATGAGAGAAATTGGTGAATGTGGAATAAAATGGGATCCAATGAAAATGTGACACTTGTCAAAATTCTATTGGAGGAAGGTGGAGCACATCTTGGGAAATGTGTTGAGGAAAGGGGGATGTAAGAGGAATAAATGAGAATGGTTGAGGATTTGAAAGGCTGTAAGAAGAATTTATTGAATGTGGTTGGAGATGTGAGATGATGTAAGAGGAGTTATTGCAAATGCAAGAGAAGTTATTGAGGATGTGAGAGGTTTTTGAAATCTTTGGAGGGAAATTGAATGAGAGGTGATTGAGAGGAATATTCTTAGGAATATGTCTTTGTGAGGATAAATGAGGTAATTTAGTTAATTAAAATAAATGAATTTCATGTGCAACCTGGTTAGTTGACCATGGGTTGATTTAACTCTTGAGGAGTTAAAAATTGGAGGATTTATTAATGATGATTAGAAAGTGATTTAGGATTTAATTAATTCAAAATTAATTAATTGGCATAGATTAGGAGATTGTCACATTTGATTTGATTGATTTAATCAAATGAAAGGATTTAGGGGGATTTAATTAAATGACTTGATTTAATTAAATATGATGAATATTAGTTAGATGAAAGGGTGAATTAATCCAATCAAAATTAAGTATTTGATTAATAGTTCAATTTGTTGATTATTTAATTAATTGGTTAGTTCAGGGTGATTTAGGAAGAAATGGTGTTAGTTAATCAAAATCAAATACATAGTATCAATTGAAACTTTTTAAGTGTATATATTTTTCCCCTCTTTGAAGCAATGTACCCATTGCGTTGGTCCAAAGAATAACACTGCTGTGATCAAAATTCAATTTAAAAAAAAATGTTTTTTTTCAAATGCCCCACTGCTGCCCCAACAGAAGAAATTACGCTGCTACACAATCAATACACAATCAAAGGACAAGTGATCGCAGACCAACTGGCAGATGCACCTATCTATGCAGAAAATCCTTTGATATCTGAATTCCCTAACGAATCAGTGTACCTTATCAATACAACAAATCAGTGGAAGATGTAATTTGATGGATCATTTACCCAACATGGATTAGGCACAGGTATTCTTTTTATCACCCCTCAAGGTGATTGCATCCCAAAGTCATACAGGCTATCATTTTTGTGTACTAAAAAAATTGCTGGGTATGAAGCCTTAATCACAAGTCTAAGGATAACAGTTCAATGGTAGACACAATAGTTGAAAGTCTATGGAGACTCAGCTGGTTATCAACCAAGTCAATGACGACTACCAAACTAAGGATGAAAAACTTACTCCTTACAAGAAGATGGTAGAGAGTCTCAAAGACCTTTTCATAGATATAAATTTTTATTAGATTCCTCGCATGAACAACCGAGCAGCAGATGCTATGGCAACAATCAGATCACTATTAGACATGTCGTACAATGTCCTGCAATGTGAATTCTTGGTAGAACAACTTCTTGTACCAACTTTTGAAATTCCTAAATCTAAATTTGTGTGTTTCATTGTTGGTCCTAGATCCCCATGGTATCATGACATATTCACCTACCTAAGTAGAGGAACCATCCCATCCAATATCACCTCTAACCTTAAGAAGACCTTTATTAAAAAGGCATCCCAATTCGTGAGCCTAGATGATACCTTATACCATCGAAGCATCGAGGGGACATTACTACGATGTCTTAATCGAGAGGAAGCCTTGATCGCCTTAACATAAGTACACAATGGCATATGTGGTCCATTGTGTATGCTTTGTGTGTAGGGAGGTTGTTTGGAGTACATTGTTGACTATTGCATATGTTTTGGTCCAATATATTCTGAACTGCTAAACTACATTCCGACAAGGTTTTTGTATGTCAAGATGTGAACAAGAACTATTCTATCTATTTACAAAGTCAAATTCCATATCACTAGATACAACGCCATCCTGGTTATTAATACCTTGATGCATCATGTCTATGTGTTATATCAAAAATAAGGAATGATGGAAAATCCCAATCCCAAGATAAGAGCAAATCATCGTCTATCTCTCATCACCATATCTAATAAAGTCTCGGTGGATCATAGACTTGTTGGAATTTTGAATCAATCTTCAAGACTAATGGTCAAATTATTCATCTTATTTCTTCTATCTTCTTTCCACGCTAGCTTGGTATCATGGAAGTCAACATAAACATCATCATGCATCCATCTCGCATCCACAAATCATTAGCATGAATACATCTCGCATCAGATCATAGCATATCATAATAAAGGAAAACATAATCCATTGCATTATCATTCTTTGCATTATCATACCATAAACATGAACATCGTCATATCATATCATAACATCCATCCCATAACATATCATACAAAAGATATTGAAAAAGAATATAACATATCCATTGCATTGCATCCATCCCATAACATCGCATCTCATATACATCACATCATAGATCATAATCACACATCGCATAAACATAAATGAAATAAGTGCATCCATCACATTGCATCAAATCATATCATATGCATCCATACATCCATAAAGCATGAAATAAAGGCACATCACATATCGAATCTGTATCATCTCGTATATATATATCAAAAAATGACTATCATGGTACAATATCTAAATCAATGTGTGTATATCATCAAAATGTACAATATACACGAGGCTATAAAGAATGAGCCTATGAATGTATGTCTATATAAATAATCAGGCTATACAAAAAGGTGTTTACAAAATCAAGAGAGGTCTATCCCTCGTTGGACCTATCACCATATCTAGACTATCTGGCTGTCTGGCTGAGGTGGAGGAACTCAGTTGTAATTGGTTGCGATGCTCAAAATCAAGCTACCTACAGTGGGGAGGGACGTCTCTCTAATACAATATTCGCCAGTATGCTACCTCCTCCCTCGCTGTCCCATATAGTTTTGCGCTAACACAGTTTTCCCAACTAGCCCATGTGCTTGCTAGGACTATTGCTAAGACATAATCTCTTACTGTTGTTGTCACCTTACCTCCTGTGCCAACTAAACATCAGAATTTTGTCTAAGTTGACGCTCATGGTCCCTCTCATCTCTAAGGGACAAAACCTGATGTTGAGCTTGATCTCACTTAGCTATCACTACCTACCATAGCTGCTACAACTGTTGTATCTATACATCATGGGGATATGACCCTGATGATGGTTATTGTACTAGTTGTTGCTATACAGGTGGCTACTACGATGGTTGCTAATGTAGTGGAGGTGCACTGAGGACCTTTATGTTGAGCTGGTGGCCATGTTGGCCATCTTGTCCTCTCCCCCGCCCTTTTCCTTGCCCATCTTGTGGCTAGCCCCGCCTTTTTCCTACTCCCCCCCTCTCGACCTCCCTCGTGGAGGTACACTTGTTGGATCTATCAGCCAGGGAGGGGGTACAAACCAAGCATCATATGCAAGCGTCGTCTTAGCATCAACTTCCCCTGATCATAGGCCCATGGCTTGGAAACCAATTGTCTGAATCTCTCGACAACCTCATGGGGTGGTATGGTGGGCCCCATGTTATCTCTCGAGTCGATCTCACTAAAATAGCAGTGTACTGATCATCAGTCTTGTTGTACCTCTCACCAAACTATCAAGCTACTCTGTCTTGTAGGTACCTCTCGATCATGGTATGCTCATGACCCTACATGTATCAAGTCTCCCGATCAAAGAAAAACCATTGCACATCATCATACTAGGCTAACATCTATAGCCACGACCGCCATCACGGTCATATCATCAATCACTCGATGCCAATAAGGGGTACCGAGTTTCCCTGTGTGCTACAGAGTAATGGCCCCTTTGTATCCCCAAACAACAGGATCATCTAGCTCCACATCGATCATGTGGATAATTGGTCAAAGCACGACCATGTGCTCCCATGCCCATATGTGCAAGAATGTCACTCCTGCATCAATGGCTCTCCCATTGTAGTACACGAACTGATGCATATCATGATACAACAAATCCAACATCACTAGCCCCCATGCATATTGAGTCTTTCTAAATATCATCTGGTGCCATGTTATCCCCCATCTGAGACTGAACCCTTTGCTGCGTTGATCTGGGTCAACCAATCCTAAAATCACTATGCCCACTATCAATCTTAAAAAGTGGCAAGCATCCTCTATAAGACTCCAGATCAAGCTATGAGTTGGTCAGGACAATAGTGTCCTAATCAAGAATCTCATGACAGACATCATAACCTACATCGGTGTCATAAATCACCCGCTCTCCATGTATGGGCAATCACAAAATCTGCCATACACCCTCCAGCGTAACTGTCGCCTTGTCGGTGGGTAAGTGGAACAATAAGGTCTCATTATACCATCTTTTGCAAAGTGTTGTCATCATCGCCAAATGGGTTCGCAAAATAGGCATATAGGACTTACTATAATCCAATCTCTCTAAGGTGCTCCTGTCAAAGCTCAGATAAATCATCAAGTCTAGATAGAACGATGGGCTGGTGCTTGCAGGACAATAAAGGCTAGATAACCTCTTGCACCCATGGAGCGCACAACATCAAATTTTGCTAAAATTGGCCAAGTTTGGAGTTTTTATCCCTAAAATGATAAAAGTGCTTCTATTTACAAAGGCATCACCATAGTCAAAATTCCAAACAACGATGCTATATGTATTCAAATTCTAAATCGTGACTAGCATCACTATTCACACTGGCATCACCATTTGAAATTTGAAACCCTAAATCTAAATTGCAAATCACAGGTGTGTCGCTCATTACACCCACGTCGCAATTTGAAATTTGGAAACCTTAATTCGAAATCACAAAGTGCGTCGCCATTTACAATGGAGTCGCTAAAAAGGAAAAAAAGTGTCGCTGATTCTCAAAATAGCATCGTAAGTCACCCTAAACTAAATTTCAAAACATAATAAATGTAGCAAAAAGTCAAAATGTAGGGAAATTTTCATATCACAAACCGCTGGTCTTGAGCTTGGAAGCCTTTGATACTCTCAAACCCCATCAAAAATGTGTCATGGGAGCACTTGTTTGATTTCGTCAGGAGGTCAGAGCTCAAATTGCAATAAATCTCTATGGTGTGAATGCACAGATGACTTGAAAGTGACCCTTCATCACCTATTTAAGCCTAAAGATTAGGGTTTTTTGCCCTAATTTGACTATGCACCTAGGGTTTTTCACCAATTTCACCAATCCTGCCAAACTAAAGCTTATTTTGCATGGTTTTTTGCATTTTTGGCATGTTTCTTGCATCCTAGAGCCTTTTTGAACCCCTGAGACGAATATTTCACCTTTGTTGAGAAATCAACACAAAATTCAAAAATTTTGCCTAAATTCTCAAGGGGTCATGGAACCAACTTATTCCTTCCGCTGGGGCAATAGTGGGGCATCCAAAAAATTAAAAATATATATATATTTTTTGATCTAAGCAGCAATTTTAATCTAAAAAAGACGTCAGCCTTTGAACCAATGTAACAGGTACCTCGCTTCAAAGAGGGGCAAAATGTAGACACTTAAAAATGTCCTGCATGATATCATGCACTTGAATCAGATAATACTAACATCATTTCATCGTAAAACCCATCCTCTTTTTGCTTAACTGATTAAATTAGCCTAGCTATTTAATTAATTATGTCATTTCCATTTATTGATCTAATTAATCTAATCAGGTTAATTCACCCCCTTTTATGCTAACATTTTGTCTTATTAAATTAAATATATCAAGTTATTTAATTTAAATCCCTAAGTCCTCTTATTTAATTAAATAACCCTAAGTTATTTAATTAAATATCATATCACTTTCCCCTTTTCATTAAATCATTTTATTTAATGAATATTGTCTAATTCCCCTAATTTGCACAATTGAAACTTTATTTAATTATCAAATTACTAATAAATCTAATCTTCCCACTTGCAAGGGAATATTCCAAAGGAATATTCTTCCTTTGCACATTTCTCATATTCCTTCCCCTTTTGCACATTAAAACTATTTTAATTTGCTAAATATCTAATTTTTCTCACCCATGAGAGTATTCTAAAGAATATTCTCTTTCCTCACTTATTTGAAAAAAGGAATATTCTTCCTTATAACAAACTTTCAACAAAATTTCTTGTGCAAGTTTTGAAAGTGTGTTTGTTTGGAAGAATATGAACCCTTGATTCTTTTCTTAATCCATGTGATCATTGATTCTCATCCATTGATGAGAATCCATGATCCATGTTTCATCTTTCCTCTAATTTTGACCATTAATTAACCTTTTTCAATCTTAGCCCTTCATTTTTCATTTATCCTCCTATAAATAGGTCACTATTTGGAGACAAATGGATCCATATTTTAAGAGAAAATTTATGTTGTTAAAATCACTTTCACTTTCACTCATATTTAGTACTTATTTAGCATCCTTTTAGCTTAATTTACTTGCATTGTTAGCTTAGCTTCCATTAATGGCTTCCATGATAACATAGATGCATACATTTAGCATATCTTGAAATTAGGGTTTTAATATTTTTAAGCTTGCATACATTTAGAGTAGATTTACATACACCCATATCGATCATCTTAGCATTCATCATGTTAATTTAGTATTTAAGTCACGCTTTATCACACATCTTCCATCAGTTTTGTTGATTCTCTTCAATAGAGTCGATCGAAACAAGCTCATTTATCCATGGGATTGGGAAAGGGTCATCATTCCACATCAATGTGACACCACTCCCAAAATAGGATAAGTTTCAATGGATTAGAATAGGTTTTTTTGAAAGCTTTCATGATTTAGAATGTTAGCTTTAATGGATTCTTAGTTTAGTTCACATTGATTGATCTTATTGGATTGATGTTTAATGGCTCAATTATACTTCGAATCCTCATGGATCAAGTGTAGTTGGTCTATACTAAGTCATCGGTCACATGTATATATTATTTAATATATATTTTAAATAATTATATTAAATAATAATATTGAAACAAATAAAAATATAACCCTAGGTCTAATGTGTAAACCTAGGATTCAAATTTGTGTGGTGTTAAATGTGTTGTGGATGTCTTTTTTCTATTGTTTCATTGAGATGGAGATTAACAAGGTGATTAGATTGAATTTCAACCATGAAGGTGAGCCAATCAGACCTGGATCTATATCTTTTTGAATCTTGGATTGAATTGGAATTTATTTGCCTTTACTAACCTAATTAGACTATATGACCTAATACGCAAAATGCAAGCTTCTAAAAATTGATAGACATAAATAAAGATATGCATGCATATCTAGGATGGGCAAAGTGATGTGTACTTATCTTGAAAGTTTGGTGTTAGCCACTGTGGGAGGACAGAGTCACCAAAGGGTGTTCTAATCCTTGTAGGCCTTTTCTACTCTATTTTTGCAGTCCTTTAATGATAAATCCAGGATCCTCATTTCTGCTTGCAAAGTTGTCAGATCACTATTGAATTTTTTTGTAGATGAGTCTTCATGAGTTTACAAGATGTAAGGCTTTGAATGCAACAATGAATAAATGATCCTCAAATTTCCTTCAATCCTCTCTAAACTTGAAATATGCACATTCACAAAGAGAAGAAATTTTGTGTCATTTAGGGGCTTGCCTTAGTCAAACCCCGTGTTAGTCTTTCCACTTCCACAATGGAAATTCCAATGATAACAATGAATGATGAATTTGTAGACACCGAAAAAGTCCCGATTGATACTATGCGTCTGATTCGATAAATTAACACCATTTCTTCCCAAATCACTTCAAATTCATCAATTAATTAAATAATCAACATTATTTAGTTAAATTCAACAAATTCAACTATTAATCAAATAATTAAATTTATTGATTAATTCACCCTTCTTCTAACTAATTTTCATCATATTTAATTAAATCAAATCATTTAATTAAATCCCCCTAAGTCCTCTCATTTGATTAAATAAATCAAATAAAATGTCACAATCCCCTAACACATTCAAATTAATTAATATTGGATTAATTAATCCTAATTCACTTTCTAATCAACATTAATAAATCCTCCAACTTTTAACTCCTCAAGAGTTAAATCAACCCATGGTCAACTAACCAGGTTGCACATGAAATTTATTTCATTTAATTAAATAATTCCTTTATTTATCCTCGCAAAAGCATATTCTAAGGAATATTCCTCTCAACAACCTCTCATTCAATTTCCCTCTAAAGGTTTTCAAAAACCTTTCACATCCACAATAACTTACAAATGCAATAAATTCTATTACATCCTCTCAAATCTCAACCAATTTTATTCAATTCCTCTTATAGCCTTTCAAATCCTCAACCAATTTCATTTACTTCTCTTCCATCCTCCACTCACACAATGTGCTCCACCTCCCTCCGATAGGATTGTGACAAGTTTCCCATTCCTATTGGCTCTCATTTTATCCCACATCCATCAAATCCTCTCATTCTTCAACCCTTAGCTTCTATAAATAGAGGCATCCTTTTCATAATATGGATCCACAACTTCATGCATTATCATTATAGTCATTTGAGTTCATGGCAATCACCATCTCCATGTTATTTTGAGTTTATGTTCATCACTTAGCATCATTTTCAACACTTGGATCATCTTCAAATCATCAAGCTTAGCAATTGGGATTGTGAAAGGGCTTCTTTCCACATCAAAGGAGCACCAATCCCCCTATGGGATTGAGGTTTGGTTAACTTAGTTGATTACATGCTTTGTTCTTGCTTTATTTTATGTTTTCATCTTTGTTATTCCAAGAATCTCATAGGGAACATTAGATTTAAACTTTTTAACATGTTTGACAATGTTTTCTTGATCTTGTTTTAGTTTGTGCAGGTTTGGTGTTCACATTTTGGCACTAAAAGGAGAGCTAATCGTCTTAATTTCTTGATTTTTCCTTAATCTTGTTAGTTTTTGCAAACATAGGAACGCGACGCCGCCTTTGCTCATTTTTGAGCCCACAGAGCGTCACTTTTATTCTACAGTGCTACCTTCGTCATGTTGTGTCACATATGCATGTCTCTGTTGCGCCGCATTTTTCTATTCTGTCTTCTATCTTAACTTTCTATCTGTAGAGCGTCGCTTTTGAAATTGCACTGCATTCATGCTCTCTGACTTCTGTAGAGCACCGCTTTTTTTTTTACTAGAATGTCGCTTATGATTTTCAGTGCTGCATTTAATAGTTGCATAGTGTCATCTTTGTAGTAAAGCGTCACCTTTGCAGGAAACAGGGGAAAATCAAGTTTGAAGCCTAAAAACATTTTTTAATGCTCTTTGTAATAGCTTAGGTCTTCTATTTCTTTTTCTTTTTGTTCTAGGACCAACTAATTTCATTTTGGGCTTAAAATTAACCTACAACTCAAGCTTTGTCAAAGTTGGTTAAAATTAAACCTTAGATATACTAAAATTTGGATTTTGGACTAAAATTGAACAAGCAAACTTCATACTTGGTTTTGGTGCTTTAAAAAGAACTCATTATTGATTTTGAGGATTTAAAAAGAACTTGTGTTTGTTTTGTCTTGTAATTATTTTTGCAACTTGTGTCATTCAAATGCATATGCACTTCTCTCACGCTTCACGACAATCTTGAGAATAAAAAACATTTTAGTGACATTGGTTGCCTAAAAAATTACCTACACATTTCAAGTTTGGGTTTTAAAATTGAACAAATCATGCTAGTGTGAGAAAGAGACACTATGCGTGTTCCCTCCTTGCACTTTACGTGAACTGGGAGGTCAAACTACAAGTGTACTCCCTCACTTTTGTTAGCTTTAGAGGGGCCTCCCTAAGACCAATTCAAAGGCGACTCCAACCATTTTTTCACTCAGACCAATATATAAATGGATAAGACTAACCTGTCAAGTCTTCATGGTACGTAGGCCTTAGCCATATAGTGTCTTTCAAAACAAGGTACTACTGTAAAAATTATAAGAGCCCTTAGTAGGATTGATTAAAACCTTTAGTGGCTTGTTGGATGCTTGCAAGGTGCCATGCCTCCCTAAGACCAATTCAAAGGTGACTCCAACCATTTTTTCACTCAGACCAATATATAAATGGATAAGACTAACCTGTCAAGTCCTCATGGTACGTAGGCCTTAGCCATATAGTGTCTTTCAAAACAAGGTACTACTGTAAAAAGTATAAGAGCCCTTAGTAGGATTGATTAAAACCTTTAGTGGCTTGTTGGACACTTGCAAGGTGCCATGTCCCTGATTACCTTGACTAAGAACCAATTTGTATAGAAGCCAAAATCCTTACTATTTGTTGGTGCAAGAATGGTCATTCTGAAGCCGCCCCACATTTGTAGCATTCAAAGTAGAAACATAATAAATCCTTTTAATCTTTGGATTTTAAGGATTTTGAGATTTGGTGGTCCTGAGAAGTGTGTGTCGTGGAGGGGAGCCAATGTCGCCAAATATTTAGTTGTTCACTTTGTCTCAGTGTTTGGAGAAATCCAAGTGGGGGCCCAAGAAATATTGTCTTTTCTATCCTAGGGCTTGTGCAATCTGTGAGTTAGTTAAACACATTGCTTGAAATCTCAAAACTTGGAAACAAACATTCAACAAGGTCATCAAATTTCAAACCCTTTGGAAAGAGAAAATACCTTTGAAAAGTCCACATATTACTACTTGTCCCTAGGGATTCTATCCTTAGAGGCTTCAAAATATTTGGGCCTATATCTCAATTTTCTCTCTCTAAAGTCAACATTGGGGAAACTATTTTCTTGATTCTCATGATTTTCACATAATGTACCTTGTGGAATGAAAAGAAATTGAGACATAGGAATTCAAGTTTAAAAACTAAGAAATAAAGTGTTGATGTGGTAAAAATAGCTTGTTTAATCCAGATAAAATACAATTGAACCCTACACGCGTGTTTGTTCAAATGATTTCCTACAAGATCAAAATCCCAAAACTAAAGTCTATTAATCATCACAAGCGTCTTCGTCCAAGAGATCTCAAGAAACATCAGTCAATGCTTTACCAAGTCAGAGATATATTTCTCTATAACTTTTACATATGTGCTTCGAAGGACAAACCAAACTTGTACTCATTCTATTATTGTCAAAATCTAGCTCTCTTCCAATGTTTTGAGTATCTCACTTTGTAGGGTTGAAAGTTTCAGAAGTATAGCATGTTCTTCAATACCTAGGTATTGTAAACAAAAGTCTCTCTAGGTTCATTTAGGATCAAAATCAACACTTTCATCCAACCTCAAACATCAATCAAATCCCATCTCACAAAAAACTCTTAGAATCTTGGAAAAATCATTCATGCTAGACTTTTGGCAATCCTTCAAATCAAAATAAAAAATCATCTTGTTTGACTAAGTGTGTGTGGATGAATCCTTCTTCATACACTTAGTTAAATTATCACCTTGTGGACAAGTTTATTTCAAGATAACATCCAACATCTTGGGGTTTATAAGTTCATTATCCAAAATCCAAACCAAATCCAAAAGTCCAAAAGTCTAGTATTCCTCCAAGGTTCTTAAAAGTTCAAACATCCACATAATTCATCTTTCATTTATCTCATCACCATCATTTGATCCTCAAAACATAAAAAATCCAAAAGTCCTAAAGTCTAGTATTCCTCCAAGGGTCTTAAAAGTTCAAACATCCACATAATTCATCTTTCATTTATCTCATCACCATCATTTGATCCTTAAAACATCCTAGATTTTCTTTTTTGTACCTAAAGTTTAGACCAACCTAAGGATTTAGAGGTTTACCTCCCATATTCCTGAAAGTTGATCTGTATTTTATGGTCCAAACTAGATCTCAACACAAGAAGAACATGGAACAAAAAAAAGAAACATCTACTTCAAGCGATCTAAGCCAAACAAAAAACAATCCCATGGGGCCTATCAATCCTCCATTTGACCACCCTCAACTACCACAAGATCTCCAAGAGGGGGGTTTCCAAGTGGAGGATGTTGCCAACAATGTCCAAGGAATGACCCAAGACAAAATCATGGAGATAGTCCAAAATCTTGAAAACCACAAGATTTTCATCACAGTGATGAGACTCAATCTTTCACAATACATGTTAGCATTAGCAGAGGAAGGGGATAAACTCCATTTTGATTATGATGTGAACACTCTTGTAGAAAAACCTCTTGGGAATATGTCACTAGTATCATTCATGCCATCCTTCTAAAACGTCATACAACTCACATCATCTCATGCTACAAGTCAACCTATAATCATTAAGGGGATTTCATTGCTCCATGCTCTTCAAACACATCCCCTTGTAAATAACCAAGACTTGGATGCAAAAACCACCTTGGATCTACCGAATACCATCCTCAAGACCCAAAGCATCCATATGTTCCACTCATTTTCCATGACACCAAAAATTCATCCACCTTCTCCACATCATCAACTTATTCTCTTGATGGAAAAGTCTCTCTACCACTCATGCTCCAAGTCAACCCATGATTACCATGGGGATTTCATTACTCCAACCTCTTTAAACACATCCCCTTGTAAATAACTAAAACTTGGATGTAAACACGATCTTGGGTATGCCTAGCACCATCCCACAAGACCCAAAACATCCTTATGTACCACTCATCTTCCATGATACTAGCAATCCCTCCACCTTTTCTACAATACCGACATACCCTCTTGATACACAAGTCTCTCTCCCCATGATATCACAAGGATAAGTAGATTCATTTGGACAAGTGGGAACTTTTAACGCATCATCCTCACATTTGAAAGGGAACATACCACCAATATTCCCATCATTCTCTCTTTTAACATCAACATCCGCACTAATCCAAGGTTTAGGGCAACCCCCTTTACCCAACATACCAATCCAAAACCAATCAAGTCAAATCAATCCTTCAATCACAAATCAAATTAGCATGTCAATCATACCAAATCCTCCAAGTATGCCACTGATATCGCAACACCATGTGGCACCAATCCAAACATCTCAACCAATTATTACACCATCTACAACATCTCATATATCTTAAAACATAGTCTCCCAAGGACCAAGCACATCAACCATACCATCTACCACAAAACCCCTTGTTATCACTCAACAAGCACCTCCACAACCACCCCAACAATCTCTCATCACAACATCTCACACCATTCCACCATATCCTCTACCTCCACCACCAAATCCAAACATGTCAAATCAATGCAACATCACATTGCAAGCAGCCCAACAAGCATACCAAAAAGCACTCCAACAATTCCAAGCTCAATAAGTTTTGAAACAAGCTACACAAGCTGCACAAGTTGCTTAATAAGCTCAAGCTCAAGCACAAGCCCACTACCAAGCACAACAAGCCCAAGCACAAGCCTATCAACAAGCCTTACAACAGCACACACAACAACAAGTAGCATTGTTGGTCCAACAAAAACTACAGGCATACCAACAAGCATTGCTTGCACAAAAAAACTTACAACAACCTTGAACAAAAACACGTAAACCATCCCACCTATCACCCAAGCAACCATACCACCCCAAAACACATACATCCCACCACCCAATTCACAAAATGATCTCTCCTCACAATTCAAATTGCTTTCACAACAAATACCAAACATCCAATCTGGGAAGGTGAAGAGATCACACACACAAGCACTAACTCATTTGACTGCAAAATTTGACAAAAATTTCTAACGAAAGATGTATAATTTGATGTATTGTTGGGATTTGATGTGTAATTTTCAATTTTTTAAAATTTTATCCCCAACGTTCGTCAAAATTTTGATGCATGGTCTTGTCGAAATTTTGACGAACATTCAAAATCAGAAAAAATAAATAAAAAATAAAAAATAAAAAATAAAAAAATTGTGGTTAACATAAATAAAAGTGAGTTCGCCTATTTATTGCAATAGTGTTTTGCTATACTTGTGAATTTTCTCTACTTGTGACAGTTTGTGGAGAACTAAGGATGATTTTCTTGGGAAAATTAGAAAAAATTAAGAAGATATCGCTAAGTTGAGGGTGGTCATTGTCTTTTTCTAGAATTCATTTGTGAAGTCAAATTTGCACTTCCAAGTTTTAAAATCATATTTTAAAGCAACATCTCATCAAATTTCATTTTAGATTTGTGCATTTTGAGAATTTCATTTCCAAATTTTGTTGTGTAAGTTCAATATTCTGATTCTAGGAGTCTAACGGTTGGAAACCATAGTAAAATCAGAATTTAATAAGTTCTGGAATTACCATTTTAAAGTGTTTTTTGAGGTCATTAACTTCAGGCTATCTTCTCTTTTGTAGGGGTGGTTGCATGCTGAATTTTTTTGGTGTAAAGTATCAGAATTATTAGATTTTGTTACCTGTCTATGATTAAAAATTATTGGAGTGTGAGTTTGATATTTTTTGAAGATCTAAATATTCAAGCTTGGTAAAGAAAAATCATGTCATATAATATTAGTCCAGAACAAAATGAAGAGACAATTGCTAGAATGTGGGCTAGATTGAAAAGGAAGGGTGATGAGAAATGTTATTGTCCTTGCAATAATAATTACAAGGGGCTTAAGATGGGAAGAATTTTTAATCACAACAAGTGAGAAACATTGTAGGTAGCATGGTCACATTGAAGGGGGCATGATTATCATCTATTGATAAGTTGGTATATATGTTTATATTGATTGAATTTGTAAATGTTTATATAGTTTTAACATTTTATATATATATATATATATAATTACTTGATCATGATCATGGTTTATTTGTGTCTATCATTATTATAAAGGTGGGGTGCCCTAGGGCAGATGATATGGATTATCATGGCCAGGAGAATATGGTTTTGCAAGCAGACGAACATGGAGCTATGTGAATGCTCGAAGATGAAGTTAATGATCCTATAGAAGATGATCATGTGCCAAAAAACATAGTTGAAGATGATGGGTACAAATACCATTTGATCCATGACACATTTAGTGGCAAAACTAATCATGATGATCGAGATGACTTTGATGATGTTCATGATTTACTTTTACTTAAGAAGGCATACGAGACCCTTTATGAAGGCTCCCAAACAACTCTTCTCTATATTGTATTGTTGTTGGTGAACTTGAAGGTTATGAATGGTTTATCCAGCATATAGCAATCCACGGATGTTAAGGTATGCCATCTTTTTTTCATCTAATTTAAATTATTGTTAGTTCATCACTGAAGTAAATAAATGATGAAATGTGTACCATTAATATTCTTTATATTAACAAATTATTTTTTTGTTGTAGATTGATTTGGTGAATTTTATTTACCACCATCAAATGTTTACCTTGCTCTCATCACAAGAGATTTATCTCTAACATTATGAAGATATTGGAATGAAGCATCAAGCAATAGATGCATGTAATGATCATATTATATATCATAAACAACAAGAATTTGCAACAAAATGCCTAGAATGTCATATCGGTAGATATCGAACAGATCAACTAACAAAAAAGGTGCCTCGCAAGGTTCTTCATTATATTCCCATTATTCCATGTATGCAACGATTATTTAGGTGCAAAATCTTAGCGCAATTTATGGATTACCATGCACGGAATAGAAGTGGAGATGACATTCTTCGAATGCATGCAGATGGTTTTGCATTTAGGTACATGGAGGAAAAATGGCCACACTTTAAAGAAGAACCTCGTAATCTCAGGCTTTCATTGGCAGCGGGCGATGTCAATCCATTTGGAGAGCTAAGATCTATTTACTCAGTGTGGCCTGTTTTTGTTATCAACAATAACATTCCTCCATGGATGTCAATAAAGAGGGAGCACATAATGTTGTCAATGATTATTCCAAGTATTTGTTTACATCAATTTTCTTTAACGTAGTAGCATCTCATTTGTCTTATTTGTTGCATAATGACTTATATTTTTTTCATTCAATAGTCATGTACATTAATTTATATATATTGTAGCAAAATGGTTATAATAATTATGTAATGTTTATGTTCATTCAACTAGGTAAGTACCAAGTTAAAGATATGAATGTATATATCGATCCTCTTATTGACGAGTTACTAAAGTTATGGAATGGCGTCACTATGTATGACATCTCTAGACCAAGAGAACAAAGACAATTTCAATTCCATGCAATGCTTTGTATGGACAATTCATGATGCCCCAGACTAACACATTTTTGTGATATGTTATAACGTTCGACTACACTTTAACAATATTTAATTTGATAAAGTAGATATCATGCATGTTTTTAAAATAATCTATTCATTATATATAATTATAAAAATTTACATATTTAATCCAATTATATATGATCTTGGCAGTCTTCAAACAAAGGGAAAATTTGCATGTCCAATTTGTATCCAAAGATGAAATCTCATTGCTCACAAAGTTTAGGAGCAAGGTTTGATGAGTATAGGAACTTCCACAAAAATCATAAGTATCGAACTACTAAAAAACATCTTTTCAATGGGAAGAAGAGACTACATCAAAACCACGAAGAATGACACCTCGCCTATGGAAGTTGGAATATAATAGAATTAATCGTCAAGGCTATACATCGGATCAAATTGTTTATATTCATCATATATGATATGTTTTGGGAATTTATATTTCTTTATATTGTGTTGTGTTTACTCTGCTATAATTGACAATGATTGTCGTTGTTAATTTGTTTAACTTATATGCTTCATGAAGGTTGTCAAGGCATTAATGGTTAGCTTCCACAATGACTAAAAATTTATCCTAGACAATTTAGTAGGTTGCCCTACTATGAGCAGCTACAAATTGTGCATTTGTTTGATATAATGCATATCAGAAAGAATATAACAAAAATGTTATGGAAAATATTGGATGGAAGGTATGACAAAGAAAAAATTGTCAAAATTTGTAGTGACATTCAAGAAGCCAATCATGCAATGAAAAATGTCATTCAATTAAATAGTGATGGAGACCAAATTAATATAAGTGCCCTTCCTTGGTTATTAATAGAGCAACAAAGCAATGCTATAAAAGAAGTCATACAAAAAATTTGATTTCTCATAGGATTTGTTGCGAACATAAATAATATAATAACAAAGAAAGGTGAATTTAACAAGGATGAAAATGCATGATTGGCATACCTTCATTAAGGTAATTATTTTGGTATATTATATACACTTGTATATCAGATGTAATTTCTTTCAAGATATTATGTTTACTAATTTTGGAAAAATAATGAAAAGATCATTTTATAATTGTTGTAGTACATTCTACCTCTATCTCTCCCAGACAACTTTGACAATAATGTCAAGCAAGTTATATATGGTCTTGGAAAATACATGAGGTAAGTAGCGATATTTGTTCAATTCATTGTATACATCTTATAATTGCCATGTGTTTTATTTGTTATGTAATATACTGTATATTTTTGTTAAATCTCTTTAATATATTTGTGCCTTGAATCACTTGTACATGGCTATCATCTAAAGAATCTACAAAGAAGATATAAATTATTGAAGAGAAAAATTCCTTTGTCTAATGTGTGAAATGCAAAAGTGTCTACCTTCGACATTTTTCTTAGTGCACAAGAACATCTGCTACCTCATACAATTGCTGAGGAGATTGAATTGTGTGGACCTATACACACAAGGTCAATGTGATAGTTGAGAGGCTTTGAAATTTTTGCCAGCTTTGGTTATACAAAGAGCACATCCTAAGGATTCTATGGTGGAGGGATATATGGTATACCAGACCATGGTGTACATTAGTGAATATCTTCCTAAGTTTGTAACAAAGATCCATGTAGATCGCATTTAGGATCGCAACTCCATTAACAAATTCAAAGGGGAGTACCTAATGAGGAAAGGTAGATTCAGGAAAGTGAGAGGTAATTATAAGATAGCCAGGGAGATTAATTAGAATACATTTTACATATGGTTTTTATGTATAGTGTATTTATTTAATTATTAATCTTCAATATACATCGATTATAAATTAAGGTCGTATACCATGGTAGTTAAATAATTATATGTCGTTTAAGAATTTCAAAATTTTTTTGATACAGTTGGTCAAGAGTGGGATGCACTACATTTGTACGCCGCAAAAAATATTGATTGGATGATGGTATGGATTGAAAAATGTCAATAATCTGGTCGCACATTAACATGGGAAGGTGTGGCTTCATTGGTTAAAGAAGGTCATCGTAATGGAGATTCCAATGTTACACAAAGGGAAATTAATTTAGCATATGGTTTAAGAGATAAACAGGTATGTATAAATATATTAATCACCTATATTATTTAATTATTTTTAATTATATTGATGTTTAAATATGGTGCAGAGGATGCAACAACAACATCAATAACATCATTTCATGAGGGTAAATCAAACCCAATCAGAATTAGGAGAAGATCAAATTCTTAATTCACTTTATTTTTCCTCAAAACTCATACTTCTTTTGATTCTTCAATTCTACAATACTTCAAGGAAACAAGTTAGCACTCCAATTTCAACAAACCATATATCATTATCAATATTCCAATTGACTCATTCAAGGAAAAAACCATATTAGAAAACTTTGACTCAATCAATCAGATTCACATCATTCTCAACCACCATATCAACATCTATACATTCTCTCAACCTTTCATAAGGAAACACATTATGATCACTTGCTACACAACCAATTACCAATCCTTCAAAACAAAACACTTATTCTAAATCAGATTCCAAAATGTCAATAACCAAACTTCAAACATTGAAAACAGTCTAAACTTCTCAAATAGCACCAATTCATTTTTCTTACAAGGAAAACTAACAAACACAAATCCTTCTTTCTACCACCTAGTTAATCAGTCCATCAAGACACAAGATTTATCATGTTTTGAGAGAAATCAATTCAATACATCAGTGTATAAATATCATATTTGCCTACTCTGTAAAGATACCAAGACACACAATAGAATCATCATTCTCAAAACAATATGCACTACCTTTACAACCTTATTCAAGCATAAATTCTACTATAACTCCATCCAAATGACAACCTTCAAGTATTTAAGGTCACTCACTTCCCTATGCACACAGATTTCCATTGTCCATGAAATTTAAACATTAATTAGCAATAGATCTCCATACCCTAGATTGGGTGAACCAATCACACTAGGTTCAAAACCAAGATCCAAAGGAACATTTAGGGACCTCTTAATTCCCATATCATCATATCAAAAACTCGTAATGATTTATATTGGAGAAACTAGCAGATTTCAGACTATATGCCCAAGAAAGGCTACTAGAATAGGGCTATTTTACAAAGCATCCACCTTTTTTCCAACTCCAAATTGTTAGAAAACCTCAAACAGTCAAATTTAAGGTCACAAAACACTAGATTTAACACTTTCAAAGATTGAAAGGCCCATTTACAAAGTGTATTAACAAACCCTTAATTTTAGGCTGGAAACACCCAAAATAGTGAGGATTTTGTGATTATCACCCTTACAAGCCTCCAATACTCTGGAAAACCATTGAAACATGATCCATTATGTCTGAAAATTCCTTTAGAAACATCTCCTTGGACATGCATATGTTATTTCTCCATTACCCTACTGGAAACCTTCATTTTCAAGAGGAAAACTCAAAAAATTAACTTTAAATCAGCAACACAGCACCATATTCTTGATACCCTGCACTCACACAAAAAAAAATCACATAAAGGACACCCTACTTATCCCATCCCACCATTTCTACTAGGCTTACATCAATGGTATGGGCCTTAAACTTCTTTAGGGACTCTCAAAATCACAATGAAACTAACTCTACTCGAGACATAGGATTGTCTTTGATTCTTTTGCTGCTTAAAACTAACTTTCAGACTCTTTTACAATGAAAAATACTCTTTCTCAAATGAGATTACACAAGAAATAACTCTTGGATGTTACCAAATTAGCAATACAAGTTAGGAGAAATAGAAAGAATGCTTGATAACTCAAAAAAATAGGGCTTTTATTCAAGATTTTGTTACAAGAATTTTAATATTTTGCTCTTCCACACCTTGCCATGATTTTTATAACTTTTTCCCTCTTAATAATTGCCTTTTCTAACTTCTCATAAGTTCAAACTACCTCTTATCTCCTAATATGCTTGATTTACGCCTTTTTGTTTACATAAATTGCATTATTTGCATTTTTTTGCATTTTCACCTCCTAGTGACTTCTTTTATGATTTGATTACATTCAAATTAGCCTATTCATGGCATTGACACATAAATTTAGACTTGAACATGTAAATTTAACATATTAGCCTTTTGAAGCCATTTACAAGATCTAGGTGCTCCTGCACCAATATATATGTTGAGATTTTTTTCTTTGCATACATTTGGCCAAGAATAAATATGTTTATCAACTAACAATATTGCAATAATTTTTACATGTTTGACATATTTCAAGTGAAACACCACAAGGCTATGTGGTGCAATGGTCATAAATTTTGAATCAAAAAGTTGGATGACAAGAAGAAAACTTGTGATTTTGGTATAACTATAGTCTTTCAGGTGACTAATGTTTCATCTAGAAGCGAAATACATCCAGAAGTATTAGAAAATTGATACTATGGGATTTTGGATGATATAATTGAGTGTGACTTTAAGTCCTTCAAATTAGTTATGTCCGTCGTCCTGTGGTAGAAGCTACGATTGAATGAAACTGATCCTGAGAGAATTGTTATTGAACATGATAATGGATTTACCATGGTTAATACAAGATCGATCGTGGGTTGGAAATGAGCCCTATGTTCTTCCAAGCCAATGTGAACAGGTATTTTACTCAGAGGTTTCTGGTAAACCGGGTTGGTCATTTGTTGTTAGACATGATCCAAGAGGAAGGCCAACAAAGTATAATGTGGTGGAATAAGAAGATACCAAAGAACTAGAAGATGATGTAGATGATTATTAGAATCAAAAGTTAGTTGATGATGTGCCTGATGAAGATCATGATGATGTAGGAGTTAATGTTCATGAAGATGATATCCATGTGGATGATGGCATTATTGAAACTGATATCAATGATGATGATGATGATGATGATGATATGACCAATCCTTACAATGTCAAATCTAGATCGGATGATACAGACAAAGAGTTGGATGAAGAAGAAGATCAATGATATTGAAATGTATGAGTTATGCGATTATATTATCTATTTGATATTAATTTCTTGATATAATTATATTTGACTTATGTGGTTACATAATTAATTCATGATGTTTACATTGACATATGTATGAGTTATGTGATTATATTATCTATTTGATATTAATTTCTTGATAGAATTATATTTGACTTGTGGGAGATTTGATTTTATGAATTTTTATCCATGTGCAGACCTAATGGGTTGTGTCTAAACACTGAATATAAATGATATACTTACACACACACACATGTATGTATGTATGTATGTATCTATGTATGTATCTATGTATGTATGTATGCATGCATGTATATGTATTTGAAAATGTAAATGTAAATGCAATTACTGGATGCTCTCCTAGAACAATAAATGCAACATATCATTAAAGAAATCTATATCTATGTATATAAATGTGTATTTCTAAATGAAAGTGTAAATGCAAAGAGCATATGGTTTTGTAGTGTTATAGATAGAACATATCCATAAATTAATGTAATTGAAATTCTAAATTCTTCAACACATATAATATGAAATCCATCAAACTATTAAACTACGTGAGAAATAAATGAAAACAGTAAATGCATATGTATTTGGATCAAATTATTTTCGCGGTGGACCCTATTAGCACTCAAAAATGCTGGTTGAAAAACCACAAGAGGTTTCCAATCTCTTGGTATGCTTTAGGGTAACATACAAGGCTTAATGACTCAAGCCTTCTTCTCTTTTGGTGCTACTGAACCTAGGTGGGTCTACCTATACTGACTAAGCAAGACTTAATTGATGTTAATTAACTATAGTAATCCACAATGGCAAGTTTACAGTGAATAGATGTGATCCTAATCTAACATGAACTAAATGAGAAATATGTTTAATTAATAGATGTATAAAATGAATTAGATTTATGGATGGACAAGGGGAGACTAGTGCCTTATTGGGTATATGGAGTCTAATGAATATCTACAAATGTGGATTTCAATAATGGCAAAAATTCAAACTATTAGGTACAAAAATTGTTTACAACTTGTGTAAACGTGCAAGTGAATAATTGACAAACTTTTCTTGAGATAGAATGGAAATTCTAGTTATGTGATTCTTCTTATTAATCCAACTAACACTTCCCAATTGTTGTGATTGATTAAAATATTTTAATCCCTACTCGAGAGAACCAAATAACCATATCACACATATATAGCAAATGTACAATGATAAACAAAGTATAAACTTGTTATATCAATTTAAACAATAGAGAAGCATCAGAATGGAGACAATCAAATAATTGCATAAATTTAACAAACAACTGATACCAAAATCTTAATCCATGACTTAGATATATTCATTTACTCCATCAAAATACATGCATCTGAGTCTTTGTATATGAAAGCATTTTGCTAGAAAGTTATCTACTGAATATCTCATAATGCCTATATATGTTGCATTACTATGGAACAGATATAAATACATCCAAAATTGGAAGAGACGCGCCCCTTCACAAATGTTTTATTTTACTTAACTAATTAAAACAAGAGATTAGGATCTATTTAGCCATAGATGAACATTTGATAAATGATGTAGATAATCCTACCATTGATGAGTATCGGCATCTCCTAATGTGTTCCTGGCTAATATTTCCACCTTTATCATCCTTTCGTTCTACTCACAGCTCTCATCCAATGTCAAATCCTTCCCTATAGCATTTTCCAAAATTCTTTGTAGCATCAATTCACATTCTTTGGTCCACTTGGCTTTCTCTTTCAAATTTTCTCCATCTTCAAATAGTGTAACCTTTCTTTCTCTCAGAAATGCAACTAGAAGTTCTTGTTCCTTGGTCAGAAGTGACTATTCATAGAAAGTGATGTGTGGTGTATCTTCAGTTCCCAGATTGACTGGATTACATTTCTTTGTCAAGACTGTTGATTTTTCCTAATGAATAGTACTAAGGGGAAGATTGAATCCCTCATCCTTTGGCTCTTCAAAGAGCTTTTCACCTTCAGATACGTCCTTTTTTTTTACTGTTTCAGGTCTGAAAGTGCCACAATGTTGTTTTCACTTAAAAACTTGGATATTACTCTTAGATTTTCAATTTTGCAACTAAGAGATTCAATCGTTTCCCCATAGTATGCATGTGTGTCTAGTTCAATATCAAACCCTACTTTATGATCTCCATATGATAGAGTATCATGTAATCCCATGAATTTTGAGAGAGCCTCATCATTTTTTAATGTGTCTAAGATCGACGGTCCTTGTTGGTCAGTCTATCAATTGAGGGTAGACAAGTTTTAGTCCATGGGTTTGGTTACTTGAATGGAAAGATAAGGTACTGATCACAAAAAGGGTAGGTCAGTGATGGGGTCCTTGTCACACACATTGGTTATATCGAAGGTATAGTTATCTATAGGTAGACCTATGGATACCAGTAATTAAGGAGGATCTTTGACTTTTTTAACTGGGGAACTTGGCCAAGAATGGTTATCTTCGGAGGGGTACATCCAAGGCCAAGATTCTTTATGCACTTCTCAGGAATAATGGGTTCTAACAAGCCATTATCATTTTCCCCAAGCTTCTCATTTTTGTTATAGCCACATCCTTGCATTAACTATAGTCCTTTGTTGTCATCGTCCATGGGAAGATTAGGTACGAGCCTTTCATCTTGATACAATAAGCTTGATATATCCTTTTCATCTACCACTTCCTAACTTAGCTCCCCCAACATTTTGAATGTGGAGGGTTTTGCTTTGAATATTTGAGATGGTGTGTCAATCGGTTGTGGCTTCCAATAGGATCTAGGAGACTGAGGTAGCCCTCCTATCACAAAGGCACTCTTTTTCATTTTATAGTCTCCAAAACCATTATCTTAGATGATAACCTTGATATTGGGAATGTCCAGAATGGAGAGTGTCTTTGTCTCAAAAGTGGAGGCTAGGGTAGATCCCTCTATATATGGAGATGTAGGTCCCTCATCATTCTTTAGGACTTGAGGGATCTTGTAATACTTGGACTCCAAATTTATTCAATAATAGAATGGCTCGGGATCACCACAAACTGTGACTTCTTAGTTTTGATAAGGGAATTTCACACGTTGATGGAATATGGATGCCACAGCTTGCATCCCATGGATCCATGGGCACCCTAGGAGGATATTGTAAGGCAACTCAAGGTCAAGGACTTGGCATGTAGTCTCCATGATGGCTCGCCCTACTTGAATAGGGAGTTGAATGGTTCCTTGAGACACTCGTTCTTGATCATTACAGGCCCTGATAGTGATACCTTTGCCTTTTTCGATGACATCTTCAAAGAATCCTAGATTCTTTATTAGCTTGAGAGTACAAATATGTAATCCTACACCTCCATCCACCAAGACTCATTTGACTTTGTTCTTATCCATGGACTAAGACTTCAAGATGGACTGCACGATTATGAGATGGTTGGGTCAGAAGATCCTATTCAGAGAATGTTAGAAGAGGCAGTGTAGTGATATGTTTGACCATATCTTGGAACTGGTCTACATCAAGATTTGTTGGGATGGAGGATGTAGCTAATGCCTTTTCTAGGATTTCCCTATGTGTGGGTGATATTTTCAACAACTCCATGGTGGAGATCTGGGTGGGAGTTATTTTCAATTGATCTAGGGCATTATAACCATTAGGGACTGACTTTGGATTGGTTGTGGGTGCCTTGGGTGGTTGTGATGGTCCTAGAATGGTAATTTTGTTGCCACGTGTGGTGACTCCACAGTCGTCTCTAGATCCTTTGATATTAACAATTGTGACCCACTCATCTAAGGATGCAACAACATGGTCATAAACATGGTTCACATTATTATATTTTTCTTTACCATTGTTGTTTCCTTTATTGTGATATGGCATTAGATTTGTGTATATTTTAAAATATCGATTTCCTGCAAGTTGTACAATGGTTATGGTCTTTTCATCGATGAGATCTTGGATCAAATTCTTGAATCTCATGCAACTGGCGGTCATAGGTCCCTTTATTTTGTGAAAATTGCAGAGATGTTTCTCATTATACCATGGTGGTTTAACTTGAGGCTCTTGATAATTTTCATAAATGGGGATTTTGATGAGATTTACTTACACCAGTTGTTGCATAACAAATTTGATTGGTTCCCTGAGTGGTGTATATTTTCATTTAGGGGGATATTTGTTCTTTGGGGGTGGTCCCCCTTGAGTATTTAGGTTGTTGACCGCTTGATTGTTGGGTTGGTGTGATGATGGGTTGGCTTGTGTTTTGTTTTGGCCCCTGTTTTGTGGTGGTTGGCACATTTGTGCTTGTGTGTTTTTCCTTGGAGCATTGATTATAACTTTGGCATCAACGACACCATCATTAGTGACATTCTTGTTCTTTGCCCACGTGTGAAGTTTTTCATTGTAACTAGTTGATGGTCGATTGTCCTGGTATGTGGGTGTGCCCCCTTGTGCTATAAGGGCTCTTTCGATGTTGAGCACCTTGGGGATCAACTAGCCATTTATGCATTGCATTTTCAAATGAAAGGACAAGGTCCCTTCAAGATTGGTGATGATAGTCCTAATTTTTTGTTCTTTTGGCATAACCCACTTGCTCTTTTTGGCCTTGGATCATCATTGTTGCAAGAAGGATCCAAATGTTTCTACCTTGGATTGTTTTAGGCCGGAAAATTCTTCCAAGCTCACGTCCATGCATATGTTAAATGAATAGTTCTGTATGAATAAGTCCACAATTTCTTGGAACTTTTTAATTCTGGGAGGAAGGTGGGAGAACCATTCCATTACTAGACCAGCCAAACTCTGAGGGAATCATTGCATTAAATATGAATCGTCATATGCAACTTCCATACAGTGGACATGGAATTCCCTGATGTGATCTATAGGATTTACAGTCCCATGAAATTTATCAAATTTAGGTATCTCAAATCCTTGTGGGAATGGAACCATCACAATGCTTCTGTCAAATGGATAGGGGCACAAATTCCCTTGTGAATTTGTTGTCTTTCCCGATTGTATGTCCAACACTTTTTGTGAAAGCAATTTAATTTGTGCATACAAGTTACTTTGTGGACCTAGTGGTGGGATGAATATGTTTTGAGGTGGTATGGTTGCTTGAGTGACAGTTGGGGTGGTTTGCGTACTTGGTGCTACACTTGTTATAGGTTGTTGTAGGCTTTGTTGTGCAAGAAATGATTAGTGGTATGCCTATAGTTTTTGTTGGTCTTATTGTTGTCTAGCAAAGCTTGTTCTTGGGCTTGTAACTAAGCTACTTGTTGTTGTGCTTGACATTATTGCAAAGCTTGTTGATAAGCCTATTGCTATAACAAGGCTATGCTTGAGCTTGTTGCGCTTGAATTTTGGCTTGTGCTTGAGCTTGTCAGGAACATCTGTTTCATTTAATTCTCGGAGATTTTCTTGAATCCTTCCATAAATTCTCTTGTGTTCCTTCCTTGTAACATGGTTCTTTGAATATGCTCCCCATAGCTTATTCAACCAAATCATTAAGTTGGCCTACCTTTTTCTAATTATTGCAATGAGTGTATCATATTTACCTTGTGAATATGTAGTTAACTCATCCCAATGATCTTTTACCTATGATATTTCACCATGTGTTATTAATTTAGGAGGCCCCATTGTGACTCCTAACATGTCCTTCAAATGATCATTTTCTTTCATGATCCTTTCCATACTCATTTTGTACATTTCTTGTTCTTTGATCAACATTTGTATTTGGGATTTATTCAGTTTTGCCACATTAATCTGAATGTTTGTAGTCGCCATAGGATCTACCTCTCCAACCTTTAGAGTCATGATGTGTCCAAATGCTTTCTCAGTATCAATCACCACTGACTTTCTATGAGGTGGATACAAGGCCCATATCATGAGTGATCCTGCATCTGGGTTATATCTGGATCCAACATATATTTATGTCACCCCCTCTAGACTAAGCTTGTGTGTGGCACTATTATCCTTTAAGAAGATATCAAAGACCAATGTAGAATTCAAATCCAGCCCTGGAAAGATCATAACTCCAACATCCTCTAACATTTTCCTTCCTTTATCGAGGGTCATATTAGCCATTTCTCAATCCACAGTTAATTTCAAATTATTTAGTAGCTGCTCCTCATTGGTGTAATATTATCAACTGTCTCCCTTATCTCCTTTGTTTATACAAGAAAGATCTGAATTCTGAAGAATTCACAAATTCATTGTCTGCTACAAATGACCTATATGCCATCTCTCTGGTGTCTATATCTTGGCTCTAATAGTCTATTCAGGAGCAAAACTAGTAAGAAAAAAGCTGAGAAAGATGCACCCGCAAAATTGCATTATTAGTCAAACTTGAATTACAAAAACTCCTTGACATTGGCTTCATAAGGCCAATTGATTATCCACAATGGGTTTCAATCCTTGTACCTATTTCTAAGCCCACTAGGGGCATCTGCATCTGCATACTCAGAAGGATATTCTATATGCCTCACTTTGAGCCCTAGAAGGTACATTTTGCAACAAACTTCGCACGTGGCTTAACTGTATGCCAGATAATTCACACGAACTTGATAATACTAACAATGGTACCTCACTATACAAACTATCTCCCTCAGATTGCCAGGATATGACATGGGCTAATAGACACTATACCTTACTGATGTCATGAGTGCTGACCCAAACCTTAACACATGTGATTTGAATTGCAATAAATTTAGCATAATATATCCACACTCTTTGACATGTGCTAATGCATTAACACCATGTGAAGTCTTGTCGACTTGAGACAACACAGGTAACCTCCATGAATCATCACAACTATAAATATTTCTAGCACTTGAATTTACACTTGGCATTTTCCCTAACTCAAAATTGTATGTGAATTCAATAGATGTTTGATCACAACCACAACTCTTACTATTTCAATCATGTAAATGACCCTCACACATACTTTCTTTTGCAGAATCAAAATAATTAAAACATATAATAAAATTTGGAAGTTGCAACAATGAAGTTTAGGAGTAATAATTAACTTTCCTCTTTTGATAATAAGTCTTCTAGTATAGGATTTATCTTACCCAGCTCATCCACATGAGTGATTTCATTATCTACTTGATCACACCCATTATTTTCAAAAAACTTTGCACCATATTTCCTTCTATGTATGTGTGCAAGATTTGATAATTACCTATCTTATCTTGCAAGAACCAAATCTGTTTAATAATATAACCCAACTTACAATTCTAAATATTATGATCCTAGCATTCATTTATTAAGATAAGTTAATCTCCTTCTACTTGTATCATGGGAAGCTTAAAACTAAGAACTAACTTCAATCCTTGAAAAAGTTATTGAGTCTTAGCTGCATTGTTAGTAACAGATATCAACTTAAAAGATTTAGCACATAACACTAACCCTTTATGATCCTTTATAATCACCCCTGCTCTAGATAAACATGGATTTCCCCTAGAGGCTCCATCTATATTCAACTTGAAGATGCCAACTGGAGGAGGTAACCAAACTATGAAAGATCTATTTACTTTTTGAGCAGACTAATGAAGATTTCCTTTGAAAGCCAGAGATAAGAGTGTCCATGAAGACAACACCTTTGAGTCCCAATTAGTAAAAATTGAGCCAATATGCTTAGCTTTATAAACATATGCATTTACTATTCTAGATATTGATCTTTCCAATAATAACAATAGCTGATCAATGTTCAGTTTCTCTTTCCTAGAAATGCATAAATTTCTTTCCCACCAAATAGCCTAGACAACTGAAGACAAAATAATACACCAAATACTTGAAAAAAATAAAGATTTATTCATCCGAGGCCAACTAGTAAATAATTTCTAGATAGTATTTGGAAAAACTAACTTCCAATTCATTTTAGCCACAACAAACAACCAAAAAACCTGTGCTACTAGACACAGAAGGAAAAGATGATTGATATTTTCTAGCTCTTGATCACAAAGCACACATTTGAAAGGATATACTATCCTTATTTTTTCTAACTTATCACTTGTAAGAATTTTATTTTTGATTGCTAGCCATGCAAATCAGCTTGCTTTAGGAAAAACTTTTGAATTCCAACAAAACTAATATGCTCTTTGTTTTGTTATTTGTAGGGTAGCTTGAGAAATTAATTTGTACCCCTCTTTAAATGTATAGAAACTTGTTTTTTCTTTAGACCGAATTAATCTATCTAGATTGCACGAAAAGTAAACTACTCTTTCTTCAATGATAGTTGAAATCTGACATTTGTGATCCTCATCTATTAACTCATTCAAAAAATACTTCCACTTGAAATTTCCCATCAAAGAATCCACATGCTAAACATAATCTTTGACTTTTGTGCCCCAACAATGTAACAAAAGATTTGCAAAATTCTCAAAATTATAAAGAATAGCTAGATTATGATATCCATTTCATGAATCTTTCTAGAATAGGGCTTCATTACCATCATTTAACTCCCAAGTTAAATGAGGCAAAATTATTTTTCTACATGAGACTAAAAAATTCCACATTGCTGACCCCGATGGTGGATTTGACAGAGTAAATATTCTCGATGGACACAGATTATCCAAATACTTGTTCTACATAAGGTGACACCATTTTAGGGATAGTTTTGCATACATTTCCAAACCATTTTAGCACCTAATGCCAAATTCCTTTCAATCAAATTATGGATACCTACTTCCCCTTTTAAATTTTCTAAACATATGGTTTCCAGTGATGTCAAAGGAATTTTCTTTTTGTTGTCCACATTACCAGACCATAGAAATTTTCTAATCATCTTTTAAATTTTAAAAATGATGAAATTTGGAGATTTTAAAACAACCATATAATAATTTGGAATTCTGGATAACACAGATTGTACCAACAAAATTCTCCATGATCAAGATAACCATCTCCCTTTCTAAGATAAAATTTTAGCATGTATATTTTGAATGGATTTTTTCCAATAAGAAATCTTGTTTTTCCTGACAAAAAATGGAATCCCAAGATATTTGCAAGGCAATTGTGTTTGTTGGAAACCTAACAAATTCATAATACATTTCTCAATAGAATGTTTTGTATTGAACACATCCATTTTTGAATTTCCTTCAATTACTTTTTGACTTGAGGCTCTAGTATACTTCTACAATAATGACTTTATATGCAAAGCTTTTGAGATGACAACTTTTCCAAAGAGCAAAGTATCATCAACAAAAAGAGAATGAGTCACTGATATATTTGTATTTGGAATAGGAACTCCTTGAATGATACCTTGTTCATGAGATTTATGGAAAGAACTACTCAAAGCTTCTACTTAAATGATAAACAAAAATGGAGACAATAGATCACCTTGTCAGACCCCTTCAGTAGAACCAAAAAAACCAACTATAGATCCATTTAAAAACATTGAAAACTTGGAACCTAATAAATATGACATTATCCACTTACACCACTTAGAAGAGAAACCAAACTTCAATAGAACTTGGCTCAAAAAAGACCAATAATCCCTATTATATGCTTTCTACATGTCAAGTTTAATAATCATGGAAGACATTTTATTTATAGCAATGGAGTGTAGAGTTTCATGAGCAACAATTGCTCATTTTGATGTTTCTCTACTAGGAACGAAACCACTCAGTTCCTTGGGAATAATTGTTGATGCAAGAGGATGCAACGAAGGATAAATGGCCTTTGTAAATATTTTAAAAATTGTATTGCAAAGTGAAATAGGCCAAAGTCAGAGAAAGTATTTGGGGAATTTTTTTTTTGAATTTTTTTTTTGAAATGATAGCAATATTAGTCACATTGAACTTCTTCCACTCACCTCCTAATTTTGTTGATTCCTCCAAAGCATTTAGAATATCAACACCAATGAACTCCCAACATTTTTGATAAAAAATGGTAGTGAATCCATCAGGTCCTGTGGCTCTTTTAGGAGGCATGGAGAACACCACCTCTTTTACTTCTTTGAGAGAAAAAAGTAGCCAACAACCTAAGATTATCTTCATGAGATACCAACTTAAGGATATCTTGAAGAAGCTCTCTTCTTTCCCATACTAAAGGTGCATTGTAATTATTATTTGCAGTTAATAAGGAAGAGAAAAGTTTGACTCCTTCATTCAGTATCTCTTCCACTTTTGTAAGAAGAATTATCATCACACTATCTTGAATTTAGAATATAGTACCTTTTTCTTTTTTGATTTGAGCTGAAATGTGAAAGAATTTTGTATTCCTATTACCATCTTTCAGCCATAATTCTCTTGATTTCTATTTCTGAAAAACCTCCTCTCTCAATAACAATTATTTCCATTCCTCTTTAAGTTTACTCTATTCTTCAAATAATACACTTTCAAGGCCATTAGCAATAATGATTTCATTTATCTCTGCTAACCTTTTATAAACCAAGTCTTTTTGCACAAAAAAAATCTTAAACACATGCTGATTCCAAATTTTTAACCGTTTCTTAACATGATCCAACTTCTTGCTCAACTAGAACATTCTAGAACCATAACAAAAAGGTGCATTCAACCACCATTGCTTTAACAAGGTGATAATCTTTGGATTCCTAAACCACATTGCCTAAAACTTAAAGGAAGATTGAAACTTTGAATTTACTTTTTTTGCCAACAAATCAAGTGAAATAGCAAAATAATCTAAGGAAACAAAAGGAAATATTTCAGATGTTAATTAAAATTCAATTAAGACCCAATTGGGAGACATTAAGAACCTGTCTATCCTTTCTATAATTTGCATAAAATTTTCCCTCATATTGGTCCAAGTAAACCCCTCATTTTGTGGAATCACATCCACCAAAGCATTATCTTGTATAAAAGTAGCAAAGTCTACCATGTCTTTTTTTGGAGGACATATTCCTCCTTTTTTCTCTAATAAACTTGTAATTGCATTGAAATCCCCTAAAAGCACAACTTTTCTTGTCCCAACCCATTTAATTTCTATTTTAGAGTTTCCCACTGAACCATAGGTTTTTTGGCAACCTAATCCTTTCTAGCACTTCTAGGGTTTTTCACCTAAAAGGAGAAAGTGGAGCCAAAATTCTATGTAGGTTCACTCAAATTATGAAATGTATGATGTTATTTGGATTAAATGAGATGATCTCGATGTAACTAATTGATAAGATTGATCAATTAAATTATTCAAACCTAAGAAACATACAATGTTTGAAAACACATTATGTAATACAAGTACACTTGGAAAATGGATAGAAAATTGTAACAAAAATGGACCAAACTGAAAGTGTACACCTGGAATGTGGATGAAGATTGGAAATGACATTTTAATTCCTACTGATGCTGATTTTTAGGCCTGGAGGGACTCATTCACCATTCTGGGCGAATCTATCCCTGCTCTACAAAACTGAGCCACAGCCTGTTTCTAATAAAAGGGTATCTAAAAATGTAGAAAAATCAAAATTTACCTAGAAATGGGACTCATTCACCACTCATGGTGAATGATTTCACTTGAATCCAAAGTTTTTGGTTTGAACTTTTGTTTGCTATAGGTGTCCAGTTCTAAAATACTGATTTCTGAACCTAAAAATGAATTTTTGTTGATATTTTGACTTGTTGAATGAAGAGAACACTTGAGCAACCTTGAAAATTTATTCTTAATGATTTACATGCTTCCAAGAGATCTAAATCTACAAACACACTAGACAAGAAGGAGAAATGTTGAAGGTTAGGGCATGGGGGTTATCCTTAGTCAAACCCCGTTTAGGTAATTAAACCAAAATGATAAAATAATTGAATGAAACATGCAATAATGTAGTTGATTACCTTGGCATAATGATTGATCTTGAAATTATATAGAAAAACATGAAGAATCTACCCTTGAATGTCTGAAAATTGATAGCTTGGTGACTTGAATTGAAGAAACCCTCAGTTGCTTGAATTGAGATGGAAGATTGGTGGATGAATAATGACAAGAGATATGAATTAGGGTTACAATGCATATATTTATAGGAATTTCACCTTTTTTAACCTTTAATACCTCATCACAGACCGCCATTAAGTAAGATTAAACTTAAATTTCACTTCTTTCCTACTCAATGGTCAAAAATGAGCCAAATGGGACTCATTTGCCACACATGGTGAATGGGTCCCACAAAGATGGGATTGATTCGCCATGCATGGTGAATGGGTCCCACATTGGCCATGTTGATAGCTAAGATGTCAGGAGATAAGGAAGTAAGGTTAAAATTGCAACCTTGTCAGCTATTTGATCAATTTAAGCCTCGAGATGCATAATATAGGTTAATAAGGGCCTATTAGTGATGATGTAAAGGTCAATTAGGGCTTGGGACACATATTTCTATGTGAGAGTATGATTTAATACACTTTAAAACACTAAAATGTGGTCCACACATCCTAGAAATCACAAAAACTAATGCGAATGTGCAAGATACATTACAACACTAGTTTATCATTAATTTTAATTCAAAAACCTTCTAGATTGATGTGATGGTGTTATTAAACACATTTTATCGTGTTGAATTGGGGATAAATGGGTTCATTAAGTCTAGAAAAGCTTGAAACCCCATTACAAGAATTTACAACACCTTTAAAATACATCGTTAAAATCATTTTATTCGATTTACAAGGGTCTAAGACCTAGTGTGGATGTATAAAATCCCTCAAAAAACTTGAATCAAGGCCTCATTAAGTCAATTTATCATGAATTATTCCCATGTCAAGTAGAGGGTACTTTTTTCTATAGTACATTTATCCCCCACTTCAGTCAAAGGATGAGCTTGCTTCAAACTCACACTAAGGTAGATATTCAAGAGAGATCCTTATGTATAGATGTAGATGACAAAGAACGACAAAGATAAAAGGATATTATAAAAGCCCCCAGGATCTAAGATTCTAAGTCAAACCATCAAGATACAAAATCATGCAATGCTAAGAAATAGGAAGATGAGAAAGATGAAAATGAAAGGGGTAGATCAATCTTTGATCGTTTGTCCAACTAGTTGTGGATCAGATCAAGGTTTGTTTGTTTCAAAAATAAAATGCATACTCACTCTAGGGTGACAAAACTCTTTTTTTCTGCCAGGTGAGAATTCCACAACATACTCTAGGGCCATGAAACTTCTGATTCTTTGTGGGGTGAGAAAAATACACTAGTTGGTATGTACTCAAACATATAGGTTTCTATGGGGAATTTCATGCCACTGGATGGGCTTCCCATTCAACCATATCAAAGTTATACCTCTTGATAACTTTAATAAGGTGTTGCAAAGGAAAGTGTTGGTTTGAGTCCTATGGGGTAATTAAAACTTTGTATGCTTGACACTCATAGACATTAGAAATACAAGGTAGTGCAAGGATTTTTTAAAGGGTTTTTGCTTAGTTCATGCAAGTTGTCATCTTAGGGAACATTGTGGTTAACATTTCCAAGAGAGGATAAGTGAAAAAGAAGTAGCATGCTCTTGGAGGGAATCAAGTCCAGTGACTCTACCAAGAAAAGGATGTGTCACAAGAAGAAATAAATCACACAATGAAATGCGAGTGGTGATGTATGCCCCCACTTTAAAGTGGTTGCAAACACGAGTACTGTGAGAAATTTCTTTAAAGTAGAAGAAGAGGATAGGAGAACTTACTTGGAAATCCCTATTCCAAGTCATATGTTTTCGATAAGCTACGTCATGAAAAAGATAGTATGTCACATGCAATCCAACTTAAGGCATGTTGTCCACATCCTAAGCTTTCTCTTATGTGTTCATTAAAGGGTAACAATTATTCAAAAGAGGCAATGACAAGTGACATATGAGGACGAGGCTACATAACCCCTTGTTGCCATTGAGTGTAGGACAAGGGTTAGTTGAAATGATGGATGAAGTGTAGGTGAGAGTGAAAATTGATATCAATTAGAGAAATTAGGCTCCCCCACAAGGGAAAGTATACCAAACTCCTAAAAAAATGTTGTATTTTACAACTCAATGCATTACATTCATTAGTGGAGTGACCATGAATGTGATGATAGGCACATAATGAAGTTTTTTAAAAGCATTTCTTTTGAGTTCTAGGAAGGAGAGTGATCAAGTGATCTTGGAGGAGTCTCGACAAGATACCCTCTTGATCAATGGTAGAGGGTGGTCTTGTGGTTTGTGACAAAGATACCACTTAGTATTTATTGTCATATGTATGCAAGGTTGTTTAGATTACGAGATTTTGGTTTCTCCATTATAGGATGGTAGAAAATCTAATGAATTCAAATCATGAATGTTTTGCAAGATGCCATTAGCATTAAGTTAAGGTGTATTTACAGTTTGTTTCATATTTTGTAAAGGATGATTTTCAAGACCACTAGCATTGACGAGTTCAAGATGGATAACTGTTAAGGATGATTTAGGAGTGTGTTGTGTGATATTATTGATGTTTAGTGAAGACTTGTTGATCTTGATCAAATGACAATAACCAAGACCATGAGTTGTTTGTCGTATGATAGGGTCGATAGGGTTGTGGATACCTTGTTCTCGAGCACCACATCCTTTTCCAGTATAGCCAAGTTGTTTCATGAGGTCATAACCTTTTCATAAATATTCTTCATTGCTTGTGGATTGGGTGGTGGTTGGTCATAAGCACCATCAAATGTGATTGTGTAGTTTTCTTCTTTTTCTAAAGTGGTTGAGGAGGATGCTTTGGAAAGGTCATCCAAATGTTCTATTGATATTATTGTTGGTTGTTCTTGTGTCTCATATTTCGTTTGTGTGAATATGTGTTCGCCTATAAATGATGGTGTGAATTCTAAGGATCCCCAATCATCACCAAATAATTTAGACACCAATTCCTCATTGCTTTTTTTTTATTTCAAGATGTTATATATTGGATGTTGTAATCAATGTTTTCAATGAACTTGTAGCTCCTTTCTCAAGGTGCAAGAAAATTTTAGGCTTGGGATCTATTTCAACTTGATAAATGTTATTGTTATAGACATATTTCATTATACGATGAAGGGTTGAAGGCATTGCATTCATCTCATGAATCCATGGTATGCCTAAAAGAAGATTATATGAAAGATCATAAGGAATGACATGAATAGAAGTTTGAAAAGTAACCACCCCAATTGTAATAGGGAAAGCGATTACAGTAAGCGGTTGCTTTGTTGTATTGTCAAATCCACAAATAGATAAGGAATCAAGTTTTATTTGTGACTTGTCAACACACAATCTATCAAGGAGGTTCACACTACACACATTAAGGGAAAAACCATTATTAATAAGGGTTCATTTTATCCCTATCCAATTGTATTTAGCAATGATCTTGAAAGCTTCATTTTGTTTCTACATTTCCAAAGGGGGGAGTTCACTTTGGTGGAAAACAATGATAGCATTTAGTCCTTGGATCATGGCTGCTATGTCAGTTGGCAGCGTATTAGAAGGGATAGGAAGTTGTTGCAAGGTTGATTGGATCATGTTGTTATAGTGAGGGGAGACTTGAATAAGGTCCAATAATGAGATTTTAGGAAGAGTATTATTTAGTTTTTCAAAAAGATTGTACTCTTTTCCACTAGGAAAATCTTGTAATATAGTTCTAGGGGAAAGAGAATCTTGAAAAGGTAAGGGTGTTGGGGTTGGCTATGCAAATTGTCGATTATTTCAAGTGTTATATGTATGAGCAACATTATTATAACTCAGCTATTGTGATACATTATTCTTAGGTGGGTAAATGAAAAGTTCGGGTTTGGTTTGCGGTGGAGGTTTATATGAAGGGGGGTAAAGGATCAGTTGTGGTTGAATAATATTAACATCCCTTAGAAAGTGAGTCTATATCATTAGTGTGGTTCTTATCTTGCATCATGATATACTCCCTAGGAGGAGGGTTTTTAGGAGAACTACAAACCAAATTTTCTTGACATTCTAAGGTTGGTTCTTGGAAAATGACTTCATCACAAGCAGAGAATTTTCAATGGTTTAATTATCTTTCCCAAGAAGGGTTTGGTCAATTGAAGAGGGACAATGAAGACTCTCATGACTATTATCAATTGTGTTTTCTAACAACAAAGTATCTTCTTCACAACTAGGAGAGATACTAGGAGAAGGAAAAATGTTGGCATGATTATCTATGGTTGTATTGTCTTTTTTAAGAAGAATTTGTGAGGTGAAGGGGGACAACTATGATTCTCATGATCTTCGTGCAAAATAGGTTTTCTAATATCATACTATCATCTTCACAACAAGGAGAGATACTAGGAGAAAAAGAAATTGTAATGCCGTGATCATCTATGGTTGTGTTATGTTGGTTGTGAATGTTTTGTCCACTAAGAGAGACCTAAAAGGAGAGAAAAAACTAGGATTCTCAAAACTGTCATTAATTGATTCTTCTACTAAAATATCTTTGTAACCAAGATGAGAGATATTATGAGAAGAACAAGTATGATCGTTAGGAATGGCCCAAGTTGTAATCTCTTTCACTAAAACACTCTCATAGGGAGGGGATAGTAAATGTCTCTTAATATGTCTACATATGTAAGGTACTAGGATTGTTTGAATAAGAATGGAATGCACATGTAACCATTTCATGCAATGTTTCAACAATATGAACAATGAATATGCAAAGAGACAAAACACTCTTATCCAATCTATGCAACACCTTAAGAATGTAAACAATGTATATGCAAGAATGCAAAGTACTTTCACCAAAATAATGCAATTTTTTATGAATAGAAATATTGTATATGCAAAAGTGAAAAGTACTTTTATCAATGTTACACAAAATTGTAGAAATTGAAGCATTTTCAGATGTAAGGATGTGTGCAAATGAAATGATTTGAAGAATGAGTAATCTAAAATGATGTTTTTGAGTGAAATGCATAAAAAAAACATTCAAGAAATTTTTTACACTTATATTATATGATTCTAGGAGGCTTAGGAAGCACATAAATGAGGTTTTTGATGCTGTAACAGTTAGTTAAAAATCTAGATAGCGACTAATTCTCCTAGTATGGAAAATGATTCCAGGTACTACTTTTTTGCAAATTTTTTAGAAAGTGTAAATTTTTTTTTATGTATTTTAATATTGTATGATGTAGACCTAAGATGGAGATGGAAAATTTCAAAAAAAATTATGGAAATTGTATGCAAAAAGGCAAGATAAATGCACTTTTTTCTAATGCCAAAATTTGAAACCCTAGATGCAAATTAACCAATGCAAGCTAGGATTTGGATGAAAATAGACTCCAAATCAGAAAATAAGATGTTTGAAAAGTAGGTTCACCAAAATTAACTGTAGATATTTTGGCACCCTAATCCTTTTTAACACTTCTAGGGTTTTTCACCTAAAAGGAGAAAGTGGAGCCAAAATTCTAGGTAGGTTCACTCAAACTATGATATCTATGATGTTATTTGGATTAAATGAGATGATCTAGATGCAACTAATTGATAAGAATGATTGATTAAAGTATGCAAAACTAAGAAACATGAAATGTTTGAAAACACATTGTGTAATGCAAGTATTCTTGGAAAATGAATAGAAAACTATAACAAAAATGGACCAAACTAAAAGTGTGAACCTAGAATGTGGATGAAGGTTAGGAATGACATTTGAAATGCTGTTGATGTTGATTTTTTAGGCTTGGAGAGAATCATTTTCCATTCTAGGTGAATTAGTCCTAGTTCTACAAAACTGAGTCGAAACCTATTTCTGATAAAAGGGTATCTAAAAATGCAAAAAACTCAAAAATTGACCTGAAAATCAGACTCATTCATAACTCGTGGTGAATGAGTCCACTTTTGAATTTTTGAATATTTGAAAGTGGAATCCAGAGTCTTCAATCTACACTTTGGTTTGCTATAGGTCTCTACTTTTGAAACTCTGCTTTCTAAACCTGAAAATGATTTTTTATTGATATTTTGACTTGTTGAATGAAGACAATACTTGAGAAACCTTGCAAATTGATTCTTAATGATTTCTAAGCTTCCAAGACATCTAAATTTTCAAACACACAAGACAAGAAGGAGAAATGTTTAAGGTTAGGGCATGGGGTTTGCCTTAGTTAAACCTCATTTAGGTAATTAAACCAAAATGATAAAAGAATGGAATAAAACATGAATAATAGTTCATGTCATCATTAGACGTAGTAGGAGAATCCCCTTGAAGTATGATTTTAGGTTTTGGATTTGTTTCATTATTTGAACTAGGGAGAGGTCCTCCTTGAATTATGATCTCGAGCTTAGGTTTTGTCTCATGATTTGGACTAGAGGGATATGCCCCTTGGATTATAACTTTGGTCTTATGATTAGGATTGGGATTGTTTATGATTAGGACCATTTTGACAAGTGGTGACTAGGACTAGGTTGGTGATGGTGATGATATGGAATGATTATTCTAGTTGAATTGGATTTATTAAGATGAAATGGATAGGATGTGAATGTGTTGGAAAAATGTGTAGAGTGACTTGTCTTTATGTGTTTGGTGTTTAGCTTGATTTGGAAATGTTTAAATGAATGATCAGACATGTACACACATAAATTACTCAAGCAAGACACATAAGCAAGTTTGAATTTTAAAATTTGAAGAATGTAATGATGATATTAAACAAGCACACATGGAAGACACATCAATAAGCCATATAAATAGTCAAGTGGGGTATGGCCACTTAGGTCTCAAGCTAGTCTACACAAGGTTGACTAAAGAATGATTTGAAAGAAAAATCTTACCACACAACCGGGAGAAAGGGGTAACCCACCCTTCACCTTCACTTCCGAAAGGTATAAAGTTCTTTGGGGCTTAGCCAAGAGTGACAAGATTTTAACTCCCAAACAAGCATGTCTTTCAATTCACACATCAATTGAGGTCATCCCTAGGGGTGATGAAATCCCCTAGCATGCCTCCTATAAAGGTTTTGAGAAAACAAAACCAAGTGAGGTGTTTTTGATCACACACACACTTGATTCACACTCACAATGATTAATTTCCCTTAGAAATAAAATGTGTGTAAGAAAAAAATGGAAGCACTTGTTCTTTTTAACCCAATGCCAAATGTGTAGGAAGACAATGGTTAATTTTAGACCCAATTTTTGATATGTTATTGAAGAAAAAAATTTAGTTGAAGATCCCAAATCCAAATGTGTTTGCAAACAATGATTAAAAGATGACAGATGAAACAAGTGAACATGGTTATTTTCTCTTTCCAATCTACTATCTATGATTGATATTGCTGCTACTATAGCTCCTTATGATCACCTACAAGATCAAAACATGATGTTATAATGCAGCCATAAAAACAATAAGCTCATCTGAAAATTGCAATTTCAGATACATGTTTTTAACATAGCCAAATTAGATTTCATTATTTGAAGATTTTATTGATCTAAAAATTAAAAAATCAAAGAAAATATCTCTACTAATTTTTGGAAAGCTTTCTAGAAATGTAAAGAAGTTATAAAAATTCTTTATTTTGCACTCAAAAACATGGATTTGTGAAAACAATAAAGAAAATGAAGATCATATTTTTTCACATTGTATTTGACCTCCAAATTAAATCTGTAAAACATAGATCCCATTAGAATTTAAAGATATTTCCAAAAATGTAAAATTTTCTAAAAAATTTAAAGATTTGTATCCAAAAAATCAATTTTATTAAAAAAAATAAAATTACAATAACTCCTACAAAAATAATGATAAACCCTCAATGTTTCCACTATAGCCTCTTGAGATGATGCACAAGACTCAATGAAAATATTGTAGAAAAATTTATATCTGTGTAGAAGATATGAAGAAATTTGTAAAACTTGGGGTTTTGTCCAAAAAAATGGTAGATCTGCAACAAAAAGCCAATATAACCTACAAAAAAAAAGCTAGATCAAAGGATTCATGTCAGGTTCACCAATGTAATTAGGAGAAAATTAGATATAAAACTAAAGTAGAAATATATGAAATCCTTACTAGCACAATAGAGTACAAGCAAACATGAAAATCACAATAACAAACGAATGCAAAAACAAATCCACGCTAAACTTGATTTATCTCCATTGCTCTTCTCCACCTATATGAGAATGCGAGATTTTGAAGTATTGATAATGGAGGAATGTTGGTTGCTCAATTCAACGGCATAACAACTTGATGAAAATGACAAATGGAGAATGATAGAAACAGATGGAAGACTAAAGAATGATTTTGACAGACTAAGTATACTTAAGAATCAACCCCCCTAAATGCATTGTGAGAGGCTATATTTATAGAGCCTTGATGTCGACGGAGATAAGATTTGATAAGATTCGATAAGGATTTTTTTTTTTTTGATTTGATCAAGGAGGAAATAAAACAAGATAATATAAGATGTGAAAAGATAGAAAGATTTTGATTCTCGTTTAAAGGAAATAAATCTTGAAAAAGATGAGAAGGATAATTGATGAATTATCTAATTAAATAAATTAATTAGATACAAATGAGTTTCAATTTTGGAAAGAAAGCAAAAAGATCTTTTTAAGTTTTTATTAATTAAATAAATATTTGATTTATTTAGTTAATGTTGAATTTATGATTTCATCAATTAAATAATATAAATTATTTAATTAACACTAGAAGAATTAATAGAAATTATTTAATTAATTAAATAATATAAATTATTTAATTAACATTAGAGGAATAGATGGATTATGCATAGGAAGGGAACAAATGAAATTAATCAAATAAATAAGATTTATTTAACTAATTAGATGATGACATGGGTACCTAGGGAAAAACATACTACAAGATGTCTAAATGATGCAATGTTTTTGACAAAGTGTTGTTAGAGGAATTTTCTAGGTGTCTACATTTTTCCCGTCTTTGAGATGATGTTCGTGATGATGATATTTGTGTCGAGTAACATCTTTTCGAAGGGGTTAAGGTATGGATAGAGGGAAATGGATGATGATTTCAAAATATGATGATGGGATGATGATGCACCCTCAAGAGGATAGGCGGGTTGGAAAAACACGGGTAGGTTCTTGAAATGAAAGGGATGGGTCAAGAACTAAAGATGGAGTAATGGATAGAAGAAGTGTAGGATGCATTATGCTGCAATGAAAGTGAGCAACCATGATGTTTGATTTAGCACTAGACATTATGCACCAAGATATAAGGACCAAGGTGACAATTTCTCTCATGCCCCAATGTAATACAACCTTGTTTAGACGTATGAGGGAGTAAACTTAAAGCATTAAAATCCTAATGCACAAAAGGTATGATATGACCTTAAACACAAAGGATAGTGCGAAAAGCTACTCCAACATACACAAGATATGAATATTAGCTGGAATGATATAGATTTTATAAAATGCAAGATAAAAATGATAACACACTCAAGAAAGCAAGCAAGCATTCACAAATGATTTAAAAACAAACAAGGTGGTGCCCCTGTCAAGCTGTAAACTGTTGATTGATGGATTTATTGATGATGATAGTGTTGTCATTATAGGTAGTGACATATCCCTAGATCAACACAAGGGTGATGATAATTGATTAATTGACTTGGATTGATGATGAGAGTGTTGTCATTGCGGGGAATGACATATCCCTAGATCAATACAAGGATGATGATAATTGATTGATTAATTGGGTTTACAACAAGATAAGGATCAATACCAAAGGATTTGATTGGATAATTTGACAAGATTTATTGACTTGATTGGTATGGATTAAGGATTGACTTGCATTTGGATTATTGCTTGGATTGATTTGATTGATTTGAAGAAATAGTTTGTAATGATATGATGATTGATTAGATGACAGGATGTGATGATTGATTGGATGAAAAACTAACCTTACGAATGTGTTGAGTAGTACTAAGATGGAACAAGATACCGATGTAGGATCAAGCTATGATGCAGACATAGATGGGTGATTGAAAGAATGATGGGAATGTAATGAAAGGAATGGAAAGTGATGAGAAACAAGCCAAAGAATCAATGGTGGATGGAAAGTGCTTTATTTAAAAAAGGTGCTTGATTATCAAGTTTTCAGTAAGGTACTTTCCCAAAGCACCACCAAAGTGGTTTTCACTTGAGGATGATTTTTTTCTTTACTACTTTCAATATTTTTTCTAATTTTTTTGTATTTTTTATTTATACCTTGCAAGCTTAGGCATAATTTTTTTTGATATGGGAGCTATTGATGGGATCCTACAGAGGCTCACCTTCAAGTGTGGATAGCTAATATGCTCTTGATTTGTAACTTACACTAATGATAAAGGGTCCCAACCAATTTGGTTCAAATGTTCCCTTGCTATCTAGATTTGGTACACTCTTCTATTTTTCTTTCAACAAAAGTTCTCTGACTTGAAATGACCAACTCTTGATCTTCTTATTATAGTTTCATTTTAGATGGTTCTAGTACACCCTTAGATGGTTCAAAGAATTCATGTTCCACTCATCTAGTAGTTCCAATTCATTCAACTATGACACTCAATACTCTTCATGAGTAATAAAATTTTACAATGCTATTCTGAAGGATGGGAGCTCAACCTCAATGGGAAGGATGGCTTTTGATCCATAGACAAAGGAGAATAGATTTTCACTTGTAGGTGTGTGAATACTCATTTGATAAGCCCGTAGGGTAGGGTTTAACTATTGGTTCTAGTCACGAAAAGCTTCATTGATTATTTTATTAATGATTGTTAGGATGGTTTTATTTGTGGTCTCATCATTCCCATTACCTTGGGGATAATATGGGGTGGAGAAACAATGTTGGATATTGAATTTTTCCCATAGCTCATGGAAATCCTAGTTTTTGAAGGGTGTTCAATTATCAGAGATAAGGGCTTGAGGAAAGGGCTTGAGGAACACCATAACAAAAAATGAGGTAATTTAGGATGAATTTGGAAATCTAGTTCCCTATGATATACATCATGGGTATGGCCTCTACCCACTTAGTGAAGTATTTTGTGGTAGTAATAATGAACTTGTATCCATTATATGAGGTGTGTGTGATTTTTTCGATGAGATTGAGCCCCCATTGTGAAAAGGGCCAAGGTGTGACAATCAGGTGGAGCTCTTGAGCTAGTGCATGGATGAGGTCCTCATGTTGTTGGCACTGCATACATTTTTGGACATAGTCATTGTTGGATGTTGTGGTTGTGTTGCTGATATGTGGTTTTCATTGATGTCAACACTATTAGCATTACTGTCTTAGAAGCTATCAAGGTTATTGAAAAAAATGTAATGAAATAAGTTGCAGGTTGTTAGTGGTGAAGTTAAGTTTAGTCTATCAGTGAGTTCAACATGCTGATGAATAGAGGTTGTGGATTAAATAGTTTCTTCTCGAGTATATCTAGTTTATCCATGTTAAGTTTCAGAGATCCGCGTGAAGATTTGATTGAGTTATGAAGATTTGTATTCTAATAGTCATTTTTTTTCTTTAGTTGTTCCTGAATGAAGGTGATGTGATTTTTGATAGTTTAGTTGTTTTGGATGCTTATTTAGTGATTCATGATGTTTTTGAATGTTTCTAGATCATGCTCTATCTATGTTGCATGTCTACATTGATTGTTGTGCTCGCGATTCAATATTTTCTCTTGCATGTTCATGCTTTTCATGTTCTTGGTCTATAGGGTGTTGAAGCATGTTGTGGATCTTTGAGGAATAATTTTTAAAGGTGGTTATGTTTGAAAAAATTATTTTGGGTCTTCACTATGTTGTGGTCGACCTTGGTTGATTCACATTAATAATCTTTATTGTTTTGGGCTGACAATTTGCATTCATTTTATTATTTTCTTGAGGCCGACATGTAGTGATGTAATTTCTTGTTGTAGATATATAAGAGTGATTTTTTTATCATTTGAAGGAATTATTAAGTGAAGTTTGTGAGTCCTATGTGTGAATGATGTTCATATCTTCCAAAGGCAGACGTAGAGTGTGAAGAAGTGTTCATGTGCTTAACCAAAACTGTAATTAGGCATTAGCAGATGCTATTTTCTCAGTTCAAATCCTATGGATGTAATCCAATATTTTGTAAGATAGTGTGTCTTCCTTCTATAATTGTGCAGTGTGCCAGAATGCATGTGCATTCCCCATTAATATTTCTTTATAGTTTTAATAGGGTATAATCTTGTTGACTGACCTCCACCATGGTTTTTCCCCTAATAGGGTTTCCACGTAAAAAAAAATTGGTTTTATGTGTGTTTCTAATGTGTTATTGATTTATGCTTTCATAGTTATTAATCAAATTTGAGAATAAGGTTAATAAGTTGAATAAGTTTGAAATTTTGTGACAACTGATTCATCCCCCCTCTTAGTTGTCTATCCTAGTGTTGCCAATATTCATGAGCTTCTTTCTCCATTGTAGGCCAGTAGTATGCCATCCTCAACAATTTCTTGGCCAAGGTCATACCACTATAACTCAAACCACAAAAACCATCATGTACCTTATTTAAAGTAGTCAAAGCTTCCTCAAGGTTAAGGGATTGCAAGAGGGTTCCTTCGATAATCCTATGATAAAGGGTGTCACCTAAGATAACGAAACGAGATGACTTTTTGATGAAGCTTCTTTTAAGATTTGGGTTGATATCAGTAATGAGGACTCCTATTTTCAAGTAGATGAATATGTCATGGTACCAAGGATCACCGGGACAAATGGTTTCACATATGAACTAAGAATCTAGTACCTCAAAAGATGGTATGAGAAGATGCTCAACAAGGAATTCATGTTTATGGATGTTCCTTGGGATCTATAGCAATGATCTGATTGTATCCATAGCATCTATTGCTTTATTGTTTACCCTTGGTATCCTCTCAAATGTTATGTCAATGAAGAACTCTTTGAGATCCTCCACTAGCTTCTTGTACCAGGTATGTTTTTTGTCCTTAGTTTGATAGTCATCATTGACCTAGTTGATAATCAGTTGTGAGTACCCATTAACTTTGAGTGCCATGATTTTCCATTGTAATGCAATCTGGAGTCCTATGACAAGAGCCTCATACTCTACAATGTTATTGGTGTAAGGGAAAGAAAACCTCTATGATTTTGGGATACAGTCCCCTTGTGATGTGATGAAAAGGACTCTTGCTCCTAACCCATTCTATGTGTATGATTTGTCAAAATATACCTTCCAATGATCTGATGCACTAGGGTTGAAAATGAAGTCATTTAGAAATTTTGATACCAATGGGTTCTCAACATATATAGGTGCTTCTACTAGTTGATTTGCAATTACCTGTCCCTTGATGGCTTTCTATTCCACATATTCAATGTTGTATTCTATGAAGATCATGACCAACTTGGCCATCTATCTTGTGAGTGTTGCTTTAGAAAGTAGATACTTTAGGCATTCTATCTTGGCGATGAGCTTTATTTGATGAGCCAACATGTAGTGCATTATTTTTTGTGAGGAAAACACTACTACAAGGAAAGCCTTCTCAATGAATGTATAGTTTAGCTTGTTTCCTACCAAGGTTCTATTGATATAGTAAATGGATCTTTCCTTCCCTATTTCATCATGTTATGCTAAGAGAGCCTCGAGTGTTGCTACCATAGTTGATCTGTAAAGGATCAATGGCTTGTTTTGAATTGGTGGCATGAGGACTAGCGGTGTCAACAAGTATTCTTTGATTTGATGGAATTATTTTATTTTCTAATTGTGCTATGAATCTATGGATTGATAGAAGCTTTCCCTGAAGACCCCTCAATTATCCCATTGCTCATGGTGCTTCCATGTCAAGGATTGCTTTGAATTTTGCAAGGTCTATCTTGATTCTCCTCATTGATACAATATACCCTAGGATTTTTCCTAATTTCACATCAAAGAAACATTTCTCGGGATTGAGTTGTACCTAATATTCTTCCAATTTTTCAATGATTGGGACCAACATTGATATGTGGTCTTGTTACTTTCTTGATTTGGATAGTATGTAATCCACATTGTCCTCTATAGTTTTATGGATCATATCATGAAAAACTAGAGTCATAGCCCTTTGGTATGTAGCTCTGGTGTTCTTCAACCATGTATCATAGGATTTTGGCACCTGAATGCTTTCTAGCCCTTCTAGGGTTTTTCACCTAAAAGGGGAAAGTAGGGCCAAAATGCACAATGATACACTCAAGATTAATGTAATAGTAGATGAAATATGAATGAATTATGTAAGTTTAATGATCTAAATGCAATAAACAAAAAAAATAAATGAGAACTTACTAATGGAAAACCCAAGAAATGTAACTTGTTTGAAAACACATTATGATATCCAAAAAGACCTAAAAATAAAGGTGAACTATAACATAAATGAATGAAACTAAATGTGTTCACCTAAGAACTTGTTGGAGATTGGAAATAAATTTTGAAATGTTGTTGATTCCATAAATTTGGCCTATAGGGACTCATTCACCGTTCTAGGCAAATTAGTCCTAGTTTTGAGAAACTATCCTAGAATCTGTTTCAAACAAATGGGTATCCAAAACTATAGAAAACCCTTTTCAATCCTAGTAGTGGGACTCATTCACCACTAATGGAAAATGAGTCCACTTCTGAAATTTTAATTATTCAAAAGTGGAAATAGGAGCCCTCGGTCTGCACTTTGATTCTTGATAGGTGTCTACCTCTGAAAGTCTGATTTCTAGCATTGTAGTTGAATTTTAGTTAATATTTTGGCTTGGTCAATGAATAAATATCTTAAAAATCCTTCCAACTTAATCTTAATGATTTCCAAGTCTTCAAGATACCTAAATCTATAAACAAACAAGACAAAAATGAGAAATGTTGAATGTTAGGATATGGGGGTTTGCCTTAGTCAAACCCTTTTTGGTAGTTAAACCAAGATGAGGAAATGATGTAAAGAAGCATGAAACAATGGAGTTAGATACTTTCCATAATGATAGATCTCAATTTTCTACAATAATAGATGAAGAATCTACCTTGAATGTTTGAAAAGTGTTATCTTGATGACTTAGAATGATAAAACCCTAGCTTGCTTGACTTAAGAACATGATGAATTATGCATGAATAATGAATGTATCATGAATTAGGGTTTAGAAACTTATAATTATAGGAAATTCACCTTATTTTCCCATTAATTGGATCCCTGAGGCTGACATGAAAAAGTAATAAACTTAAATTCTAGTTTTCTTGCTCAAAACTCAAAAATGACCCAAATGGGACTGATTCACCACCTTGGGAAAATTAGTCCCACTTGGTTAGGACTCATTAGCCATAGATGGTGAATTTGTGCCAAAGGGGCCCATTTGGCAGCTAGGTTGTTGAGGAATGACAAATTCTAGTTCTTATGTTGATTTCATCGAGTATTTGATCAAATTATACCTTGGGATGCACATTATGGGATCATAGGGGCCTATGATTGATGATGTGAAGGTAAATTAGGGCTTGGGACATAGAATTCAATGTGAAAATGTGATTAAACACATTTTACAACACTAAAATGAGGTCAACACAACCTAGAAGGCACAACATCCAATGTGAATGTGTAAAACACATTACAACACTAGATTAAAGTTAAATTTAGCTCACAAGCCTTATAGATTGATGTGAACTATAATTAAATACATTTTATAATGTTGAGTTAAGGGAAAATGGGTTCTTTAAGTCTAGAGAGGCATGGAAGTCTTTTACAACACTTTACAATACCTTTATAAGACATTGTTAGATGCATTTAGAAGGGTACAAGTCCTAATGTGGACGTGTAAAATAATTTGAAACACTAAACCAATGCCTCATTGAGTCCATTTTATCATGAATTATTCCCAAATCAAGGAAGGAAAAGGCATCATTTTTTCTATGGTACATTTAGCCCTAACTTTAGTGAAAGGATGAACTTGCTTAAAAATCACACTAAATTAGACATTCAAGAGATGTCCAATCGTACCAATGTGGATGGAAAAGGATAAAAAAATACCAAAGGAGGTTGTGCAAGCCCCCAGGATCGAAGATCCTAAGTCAAACCAATATAAGTGCAAAAGAACATGCACAAGGTGACTAATTTGCAACAAAACAAGATACATGATCATGTAATGGAAAGAAATAAAAGGAAGAGAAATTAAAATGTGATAGATCAAGCTTCGATCATTTTTCCAACGAGTTGTGGATCAAATCTAGGCTGCTTATCTTGAAAAAAAAAGCATACTCAATCTAGGGCGATGAAAGTCATGGTTTTCCTCTAGGTGAGGAGGCCCAAAAGGTGACACATATATGGCTGATATGTGCTCACACACATGTAGGTGGCTATGGGGAAATTCATGCCTTGGAATGGGCTTCTCACTCAACCATACCAAAGTTATACCTCCTAATAACTTTAATAAGTTCCACAAATATGGATATTGTAAATGTGAAATGGTATAAGGTTTGTTCAAAGGTATTTTTCTTAGTTCGTGTAATGTCTCATCTTAGGGAACATTGTGCTTAATGTATCTAAGAGAGGAAAAGTGGAAATGGTCTCATCTTGTTTTCAATAGAGAACAAGTGCAATGTCTCATCCTGGGCAACATTGTACCTAGTGTTTCCAAGATAGGAATTTGCAAGAAAAATAAAATCACACAATGAAATGTGAGTGTTGATGTATGCCCCCACTTTAAAGTGGTTGTGAACACCAGTACTATGAGCAATTTCTTTAAAGTAGAAGACATGTGAGCTTACTCAAAAATCCCTATGCCAAGTCATATGTTTTCAAGAAGTTGGATCATGAGAAAAGTAGTATGTCACATGCAAGACAACTTAAGGCATGTCATCCACATCCCAAGCTTGCTCTGATATGGTCATGAAAGGTTAATGGTTAGCTAAAAGAGGAAATGGAAAGTGGAATATGAGGACAAGGCTACTAAACCCCTTGCCTCCACTTAGTGTAGGACAAAGGTGAGCTGATAAGATGCAAGGTAGAATGAAAATCAATATCAATTAGAGGAATTAGGTACCTCCACATAATGGAGAACACCAAAATCCTTAAGATGTTGGATTTTACTACTCATAGCCTTACATTCATTAATGTAATGACCATGAACTCTATGATAGGAATAGAATGAAGTCTTGTAATAGTATTTATTTTGAGTTCTGGAAGGAAGTGATATCAAGTGATTTTGGAGGAGTCTCGACAAGATATTTTTTTGATTAATGGGAGAAGGTATGTCTATGGGTTGTGGAAAAGATACATCTTTCTTAGTATTAGTTGGCATACCTACGCAAGGCTCTTTAGATTGCAAGATTTCATTCTCTCCTTTATAAGAGGGTGTAAAATCTAAAAAAGTCAATTCATTGGTGTTTTTTGAGATGACATTGACATTAAGCGAAGGTGTATATGTCTATTTGATTACTTGCAAAGGAGAATGAGCAAGACTACTAGTGTCTATTAGTTCAAGATGCTTTATAGATAAATTTGAATTAGAAGAATGTTGTGTGAGGGTGTTGATGTTGAGGGAAGGCTTCGCGATTTATATAAAAGGAAAGTAACCAAGACCATGATTTGTTTGTTGCATGATAGGTTCAATAAGGTTGTAGATACCTTGTTCGTTTATCACCACATCCTTTTCCACTATAGCCAAGTTGTTTCATAAGCTCATAACCTTTTCCATAAAGATTTTTCATTACTTTTGGATTAGGTCATAGTTCATTATTGTGTTCATCAAAGGTTATTGTGTAGTTTGCTTCGTTGTCTAAAGTGGTTGAAGTGGATGCTTTCGAAGGGTCATCTACTTTTTCATTTCACCTAGTTGAATCTTTGTTGTTAATTTTTTATTCTCCCATGAATTCATGTTTGAAATCCAAGGAACCCCAATTATATTCTAATATCTTTGTAACTTGTTCAATATGTTGTTGTTTCTCTATTTGTTGAGTGGGTTCCACTTGTGTAGTTGGTTACACTGTGTTTAAATGATTCTCTTTGTCTTTCTCAATGTTCAAACAACTATTTGGGTCAGGGTCAGCTTCAAGTATGTGCAATTAGTTTTCATAAATTTATTTCATTTTACAATGAAGATTAGTTGGCATGCCATTCATTGCATGAATCCATGGTCAGCCTAAAATGAGATTATAAGGAAAATAATTAGGCATAACATGGATTGGTGTTTCCAATGTAACCTTCCCAACTATAAGAGGTAAGGTTATCACACCAAGGGGTTGTTTTCCTACATTGTCAAATCCATGGATAGTCAAGGAATCAGGTTGAATTTATGATTTATCCACATGAAGTCTATCCAAAATATTTTCACTACACACATTAAAGATTGAGCCATTTTCAACAAGGGTTCACTTTATCCCTATTCGTTTGTATTGAGATATTATTAGGAAAGCAATTTTATTTTTTTGCACTTCCAAAGGGGGTAGTTCACTTTGGTGAAAAACAATGTCAACATTCAATCCTTGAATTAAAGCTGCTATGTTCTTCGATTGTGCATTAGAAGGGATAGAAATTTGTTGTAAGGCCATTTGAAGTCTAGTGTGATAGTTAGGTGAATTTTGAATTAAATCCCATAGAGATATTTTTGCAGGAGTATTCCAAATTTTTTCAACAAGATCATACACCATAGTAAATTGAGGATCTCTAGGAAAAATGGGATTAGGAAAAGGTAATGATGTGGGGGTGGGTTTTTGTGGCAGAAAATTATTTCTAGTGTTATACATATGAGAAACAGTATTATGACATGGTTTTTGTGACACATAATTCTTAGGTGTGTAAAGGATTAGTTTGGGTGTGTTTTCAATTTTTTTTTTGTATGATTGTGGGTAAAGGATTAGAGGATTCTTGGGATACCTGAGAGGGTATGTAGGAGGTCCATTAATTGAGCGGGATCTAATGGACACTTGTGCATTCATAACCTTGATGGTCTTGGGTTGATGCATCTCTAATAAAGGGAAATATAGAATCACTTTTTTATGGTTATCTAATGAAGGTACATTACTATTGTTTCCAATTTTCTGTACCATGATAGTCTCCCTAGAAGGAATTTTTTTAGGAGAACTAGCAATCAAATGTTCTTGATGTTCAAGGATTGGTTCTTCTAGAACAACTGCATCACAATTAAGGGAGTTATCAATGGTTGGATTTTTTTGGTTATTGATAATGGGGAGATTAGAAGAAAACTCTATCTGATTATCATGATTTTCTAAGGTCTCATTGGCTTGTTGCATATTATCTACCCGAATAGGAGAGTTTGCAATATAGTCATCAAAGTTTGAAGTTTGTAAAGTTGCTACATCACAAGTGAGAGAAACATCAAGAGAAGGGAGCTACTATAGTTTTCAAATACATTATCCCAAATTGTAGGAGCATTAGGGAAGGGAGGGCCAAGGTTTTCATGATTCTTAATTGGTAAATCTTCTAACACCAACCTATCCTCTTTGCATTGAGGAGGGATATTAGGAGATAAACAAATTTGATTGTAATGGATTTGGGGACTAGGTAAGGTGATGTTTAGGAATGTTTCTATGGTCTCATCCTTTTGTTTTCTAAGGTCTTCCAAAGGATGAAGAGGAGAGGGACAATCAAGACTCTCAATGCTTGTAGCTTTGTTCACCAAGATACCTTCATCACCAATAGGAGTGGTATTGGGAGAACATGTATGATTGTTATGAATATCTACACATACATCCTCTTGTGTTATGAAATTCTTACAAATCTGATAGGTACTAGGAGGGTATGCAACATGCTTATCAAATGTTTTACTTTGTTGTCCTATATTATGTTCATGAAAATAGAATCATACAAGCCACTTGATATTCTAGAAACATGGAATGCTTGAAGAGGAAACATGCTAACATGAGAAATTAAATAAAGTTCAATGCAATGAATTAAAGTGAAATGTTTAAATGCAATTTTCAAATATAAAAAAAAAGTAAGTTACTAATTACATTATTCAACAAATTGAAACAGGAAAGATTTGAAATGCAAAATTTTGGAATTTAACAATGCATAAAATGAGCCAATTTAAGCTAAATCTAATGAAATGCATGTTATAGAAACTTAGCCAACTAATATATGTAGTTGATGGCAGCAAAAAAAAGCATAAAAACATGCTTTTCTACTGTATAAAATGCACTTTCAAGGGTGAAAAGGGACTAATTCAACTAGAATGGAGAATGAGTCCTAGTGTTGATTTTTGTCAGATTTTTTAGAAATTTTTGACTGATTGTGATGGTTTCTATACTCTATGATGCATACCTAAGATGCACATGTAGAATATTAGAATTTTTCAATGATTTAAGATGCAAAAATGTAACCAATATGCATTTTTACTAGTGCAAATTTTTATAAACCCTAGAATGTAACTTTAACAAATGCAAAATGCAATGTAAGCTAAGTTTAGGAGAATGATGGACTCCAAATTAGAAAATAAAGTATAGTAAAGACAGATTCACCAAAATGTATCATAGGATTTTGGCACCTGAATGCTTTTTAGCCCTTCTAGGGTTTTTCACCTAAAAGGTGAAAGTAGGGCCAAAATGTGCAATGGTACACTCAAGATTAATGTAAGAGTAGATGAAATATGAATGAAGTATATCAATGTAATGATCTAAATGCAATAAAATGTAAAATTAAATGAAGTACTAATGTAAAATCTAAGAAATGTAAAGTGTTTGAAAACACATTATGAAATACAAAAAGACCTAAAGATGAAGGTGAACTATAACATAAATGAATGAAACTGAATGTGTGCACCTAAGAATTTGTTAGAGACTAGAAATGACTTTTTAAATTCTATTGATGTTGGAATTTTGGCCTACAGGGACTCATACACCAGTTTGGGCGAATTAGTCCTAGTTATGAGAAACTCTCCCAGAACCCATTCCAGAGAAATGGGTATCCAAAATTACAAAAAATCCTTTTCAGGCCTACAAGTGGACTCATTCACCACCCATTCCAAATAAATGGGTATCCAAAATTACAAAAAACCCTTTTCAGGCCTAGTAGTGGGACTCATTCACCACTAATGGTGAATGAGTCCACTTCTAAATTTTTGAAGATTCAAAAGTGGAAATAAGAGCCCTCGGTCTGCACTTTGGTTCCTAATAGGTGTTTACCTCCAAAATTCTAATTTTTGGAATTGTAGTTGACTTTTAGTTGATATTTTGTCTTGTTCAATGAAGAGGTGTATTAAATAACCTTGCAACTTAATCTTTAATGATTTCCAAGTCTTCAAGATACATAAATCTACAAACACACAAGACAAGAAGGAGAAATGTTGAATGTTAGGATATGGGGGTTTGCATTAGTCAAACCCCTTTTAGATAATTAAACCAAGATGAGAAAATGATGTAAAGAAGCATGAAACAATGGAGTTAGATACTTTCCATAATGATAGATCTTGATTTTCTGTAGCAATAGATGAAGAGTCTTCCCTTGAATTTATGAAAAGTGTTATCTTGATGACTTAGAATGATAAAATGCTAGCTTTCTTGACTTAAGAACAACATGAATGATGGATGAATAATGAATGTCTTGTGAATTAGGGTTTAGAAACTTATATTTATAGGAAATTCACCTTTTTTTCCTATTAATTGGATCCTTGAGGTTGACATAAAAGAATAATAAACTTAAATTCTAGTTTTTCCTGCTCAAAACTCAAAAATGACCAAAATGGGACTAATGTACCTCTTGGGGTGAATTAGTCCCACTTGGAAAGGACTCCTTTTCCACAGATGGTGAATTAGTCCTAGAGGGGCCCATTTTCTAGTTGCGTTGTTGGGGAATGAGTAATTACAATTATTATGTTGATTTCATTGGCTATTTGATAGAATTATGCCTTGGGATGAACAATATGGGGTCATAGGGGCCTATTAATGATGATATGAAGGTCAATTAGGGAATGGAACACATAATTCAATGTGAAAGTGTGATTAAATACACTTTACAACACTAAAATGAGGTTCGCATAGCCTAAAAAGGAAAAAAATCCAATGTGAATGTGTAAAACACATTACAACGCTAGATTAAAGTTAAATTTAGTTCACAAGCCTTCTAGATTGATTTGAAAAAAAAATTAAATACATTTTATGATGTTGAATTAAGGAAAAATGGGTTCATTAAGTCTAGAAAGGCATGAAAATCTTTTACAACACCTTTACAAGACATCATTAGATGCATTTACAAGGGTCCAAGACCTAATGTGGATGTGTAAAACACTTAGCAACACTAAATTATCATAACAATACATTGTTAGATGCATTTACAAGGGTCATTGAGTCAAATTTATCATAAAATATTCCCAAATCAAGCAAGGAAAAGGCGTCCTTTTTTCTACGTTACAAACCCAAATGGCATCATGTTCTAATAGTAGGTGTCCCATGGACAAGTGAAGGCTATTTTATATTGGTCATCCTTTGTGATCATAATTTGGTTGTATCTTGAAAACCTATCCATCCATGATAAAATTTTGTGCCCTATCAATAGATCTACAATCGTGTCTATGTTAGGAAGAGGGAAATCATCCTTAGGGCATGCTTTGTTTAGGTCCATAAAGTCAATGTAGATTCAGATGCCCCCAATGGGCTTGGAAATAGGTACAAGGTTGGAAACCCATTTAGGATAATCAATGGCTTATATGAAGCTAGCATGAAGAATTTTTTGCAGCTCAAGTTTGACCAATAAGGTGATCTACAGATGCATCTTTCTCAATTTCTATCTTACTTGTTTCACCTCTGGATAGATTGCTAGATGATGGACTACTACCTCTAGATCAAGGCTTTGCATGTTAATGTAAGTCCATGCAAAATTTACTTTCCTTTCTTTTAGAGATGTAGTGAGATTTTCTTGTTCCTCAGTCAAAAGTGACTTAGCATAGAAAGTGATGTGTTGTGTCTCTTTAGTTCCCAAATTGACTAGGTTGCATTTTTCTGCAAGTAGTGTTGATTTATCTTGATTGATGGCACTAAGGGAAAGATTGAATCCCTCATTATTTGGCACCTTAGAGAGGTTTTCACCATTGGATACATCCTTTATTTTGAATATTTTTTGATCAAAAAGTGCCACAGTGCGGTTTTCACTTAGAGATCTAGATGTTACTCTTAGATTTTTTATTTTGTGACTAAGAGATTTAATTGTTTCCCCATAATACGCATGTCTATCTAACTCAATGTCAAACCCTTCTTTGTGTTCTTCATGTGGTATATTTTCTTAGTCCCATGAATTCCAAGAGATCCTCATCATTTTCAATCATATCTAATATTAGCGGTCCTCGTTGGTCACAATCGATGAGTTGGAGGCAAATGAGTTTTAGTTTAGTGGATTTGGTATTTGAATAGAAATACATGGTAGGGATCATAAAGAGAGAGGAATCATCATCATATAGGTCAATTATATTGAATGTATAGTTATCTAGGGGTAGGCCAGTGGATACTAGTATTTGGGGAGGAGCTTTCAATTCTTTATCAGGGGTACATTTGCCAAGAATGGTTATCTTCATAGGGGTACATTCAACACTAGGATTCTTTAGGTGCTTCTTAGGAATGATAGGTTCTAACAGGCTATTGTCATTTTTCCCAATCTTCTCATTTTTGTTGTAGCCCCATCCAAACATTAATTGTAGACCCTTGTTATTGTTCTCGATGGAATTTTAGGTATGAGTATTTCATCTTGATACAACATGCTTGATACATCTTTCTTGTCTACTACCTCTTTGCTTAGGTCTCCCCACTTTTTCAAGGTGGTGGCTTCTATTTTGAAGGTCTGAGATGTGTTAATTGGTTGTGGTTTTCCATGAGATCTAGGAGATTGAGGTAACTCTCCTATCACAAAGGAACTCTTTTTCCATTTTATAATCCCCACACCCATTATCTTGGATTACAACCTTGACATCTAGGATGTTTTGAATGGTAGGTGTCCCTGTCTCAAAAGTGGAGGCTAAAGTGGTTGCGTCAACATAAGAGGATGTGGGTCTCTCATCATCTTTTAGAACTTGGGGGATCTTGTAATACTTGGCCTCCATATTTTTGAAATAATAAAAAGGTTTGAGGTTACCATGGATGAAGACTTCTTAATTTTGGTAGGGAAATTTGACACATTGATGGAACCTGGATGTGACAACTTGCATCCCACAAATCCATGGATGCCCTAGGAGGATATTATAGAGAATTCAAGATCAAGGACCTGGCAAGTGGTCTCCATGATTACTAGACCCACTTGGATAGGGAATTGAATGGTGCCTTGAGACATCCTTTCTTGATCATTATAAGCCCTAATGGTGATACCTTTTCTCTTTTCAATGAAATATTTTGAGAATCCAAAATTATTTATTAGTTGTAAGGTATAAATATTCAAACCCACACCTCCATCCACTAAGACTCATTTGATTTTTTTCTTGTGGACTAGGACTTCAAGAAGGAGTGCACGATTATGAGATGGTTGGGTTGGGAGATCATGCTCAGAGAATGTGAGTAGATGCGGTGTAGTGATATGTCCAACCATAGCTTGAAATTAGTCTACATCAAGATCTATGGGAACAAAAGATGTAACCAATGCCTTCTCTAGGATATCTATATGTGTAGGTGATTTTTTCAAAAACTCCATGATGGTGATCTGGGCGAGGATCTTTTTTAGTTCGTCTGAGATGTTGTAACCACTAGGGTTTTATTTTGGATTAGTGGTTGGTGCCTTGGGTGGTAGTGAATTTCCTAGGATGAAAATTATGTCACTAATGTGGTGACACCATACTCAGCTATAGGTCCTTTGATATTGACAACTATTACCTATTGATCCAAGGATATGACAACATGGTCATAGATATGGTTCACATTGATGTTACTTTCAAAGTTTGAAAAATTCTAGTGTGTTCATGTCAAAACCCTAAAAAATATTTCTTACATCTATGTAGGGTTCTTATATGAGGTTTAGGATTTTGTTTCATTTTAATTTTCTTGGAATTCTATTCTATCATTTATTGGTATTGCTTGTTTTCGGTCTCTAAGAATCTTCTCACACACATAAAATATCATCATGTGACTAAACTTTCTCTTGTCTAGGTCTAGATTTCCTAAGTTCTACATCCATTGTATTGCATGATTCATAAGTCTTCAACCTACTATTCGCATGTTGTCCTAGGGAAGTCCCTTTTCTTAAAACAACTAATGAGCACATGCTTAAAAATTTCCCACTTATGCCCTGACGGCCTTCATAGTTGTATATCTCATCGCTAATTTAATCATGGATTCACACTTTAACTTAGTGATGAATGATGGACTAATGCTTTCCCTTTGATATCACTCGTCGCTAATGAATTTTAAGCCTTCAAAATTTTTATAGTGATAAGTGATTATTTTGTCTTTATATTCTTATCGCTCATCGTAGATGGCCATAAAAAGATAAATTTGGAATAGTGATGAGCGATGTGATGTGATTTCCTATGTATCACTTGATTGCTGATACATTTTGAATGTAAAGTCTCACATCAACAATATGTGATGGACATTGCAAAGGTTGTAAATCTTCTCATGACTAATTGCTTGGAAAGGATATTAGGAGAATTAGTGGTGAACAATGGCCATATTTTGTGAATTCTATTCTCATTGTTGATTTGACTTAGAACTTAGGTTTTGAATTAGTGATAAGTGATGGAGATTTTTTAAAGGATTTTTCTCACTAATATGATATGATCCTATGAGTGACATTTTTGTGATGTTTGTTTTATGCAGGTTATATGTGTCGAAATTTGGTGTTAACACAACATCTCCCATCGTAGATAAAGTCTTAGGAGCAAGGTTTGAATTAGCAATGCATGATGGAAGGATGAATGTAACCAAGGGTTAAAAAAATAGAACTAGGGACTAGAGAGCATCGTCAAGATGTTTACATCACTGATGGAGCCAGGAAAAGATAAAGTAGATTGGCGACAAGCGATGACCATAAATGAAAAAGGAAACATGTCATGATCCTAGTGATTTCACACATATAAAAAAGGAAAGTGGCTAGAGAATTGGATAACCATTGATAAAGTGTTATAGTAAGATGATTTGATGGACTGAGAATCAATGATGAAGCATATAAAGAAAGTTTCTCTCCAAGAAATTGGTACTATGTACCTCATTGATATTAACGCAAAGCATGAATTAGGTTGGTGATACATGCTAATCATGAGATCAACTATGATTAATCAAGGTTAGAAGGAAACATGGCAACATTTGAAATAACCTCATTGTTTTCAAGGAGCAAGTTGATAATGGTTGAGAAACAAAGATCATGGCCACCTTAGATGAAGTTTTAATTGCTCTAAGATGAATGGTCTAGATGCAGAGCCAAACTGAATAGTTACCAATTCACTCATGTAAGGAATTCTGAATCATTAATTTTACATGCCTAAATTTTCTATGTAATGTAGGTTAATCATTGTTTTATTCACACTATCTTTTTAGACAGCAAAAGAAGGTATGAGTAGTAGAGGCAATTAAGTTTTCCTAAGCAGATTTTCAGTGTCTTCATCTTGAGAAAATTCGTATGAGATTAGGTTCTCTAGTATATTTGGGATTTTTGCTACTAGAATTATTTGCAATTGTTGGGATTGGGTTGTTTCTCTTGTGGGTCTTAAGTCTAGAACCTTTTTAATTATCTCTCCGCTAGCTTTATAGAAATTGGGTAAAGATTGTACATCATTTCCACATGTTAGAAGGTCTAGCTGGCTAAGTGTGTTTGAATGTCATGAAGACATAGCTGAGTAAGAAGCCATGGCTTTTCCTGAGGTTTCAAATGGGAAAAAGAGGGCTAGGGGCCATAAAAAGAAGTCAATTTTGTAGAGTACATACCATTTGAGGAATAGCACCCTTCTAGGTGAAGTAGTTGAATGCAAATGCAAGGAACTGGCAGTGCCAGTGAAGAAAGACAGAAAGGAGGAGAAGAGTCATAGGGCCTACTTGGGTAAGCACAATTCTCCTATTGTGATTTCAGACTCTCCTTCAAATGTTGAAGCTGATGACAACTCAAACTATGGCCAGTACCTATGTTCCCTAGTACCATATGATAGTTCTGATGATGATGTGTTGGTGATAACTCCAATCGCATTGAGGACAAGGAGTGGTCAGGAATTTTTTAGATGTCAACGAATTTGAATAGGGTCACCTTCTATTTTAGTTTTCGATGACACCATGGTCTTTGCAGAGGAGGTATTTTCCTTCATGTTTCCATTGTTTGTCTTTCAATTTCTCATGTTGATGTGGAATAATCATCTAGATGATATGAACCAAATATTTTTGTTCCAAATGATGAATACTATGATAGCAATGGCTAATATATTCTACACATTTTTTTGGCCCCCCTTGTTCTAAAATGATTATGTATGAAACTGCCTAGGGAGTCCTTTGAGGAGTTAGTTAGAATTAGGTTTTTGAAGTGAACCCAAATGAAATTAAAAATGTAATTCAGCTGGGTGTTTGTTGCTCCCCTATTTATATAAAGGGGATTTCATGGCTGAAGAATAGAGAGAGTTTAAAATTTTGAGTCTAGACAAGGTCACAATAGATACTATGCTATAGCAAAATAAAATGTAAATAGATACTCTAGTAGATGAATCAAAAGCAAGTCTAAGATGAAAGTTATACTGTGTATAAATCTTAAATATGGTCTTACAATGAAATAACAGAAATGAAGAAGAATTTTAGTTTAGAAATATTGCTCTCCTATGTGTTTTCTTCCAAGTTATGAATGAAGATTGTTAATGAAATCTTCATTTATCTTTTGTCTTTTTCACATAATTTAGGAATTTTATTTATGATTCAATTCAAAAAAATTGATTAAATGTTGAAATGAGTTCATTAGTTTGTGAGAAAATCATATAGGATTTAGTAAGGAAGTGATACTTTGTAGACACAGTCAGTTAGATGTTACAAAGTGGCATCCTAATGGTCCACTAATTTATGAGCTTCAATCAAAATTGTATTACTGATTGACTACTAGTTGTAATTCATTTTCTTCCTTGGATAAAGTAATGATCATCTTGTTAGTTTATCTTATAATCAGTTGACCTAGTGTTGAATTGGGCCTAGGATTCAAGATGAAGAATGATTCAAAATACTTTAAATTTCAATGTCCAACTTCTAGATATGAAGGTGCACTCGTTGAAAATAAGTAACACTTCTATCTAAGGTTTTTTGAGCTTTTGATAAAGTGATTTTCATGGAATAGTGCATCAATGTGAAGAAATACTCTTGACCAAGAGTAAAATATTATGAGTATATATGGGATTACCCTTCCTAGGTCTCAAAGAGCTCAAAGAGAAGAAGTAAAGTAATATTTACTCTACTTAAGTGTTGGCCAATCCTCAATTGAGCTAATAATTAGGTCATTGGAAGCCCATAGGTTAGGACTAAGATTAAGTTTGGTTGTAGAAAAATAACCAACAGAAATGGAGACTTCATTGGGGACACTTTTGTATCCTTGATACAAATATGTCGAAGACCATTTTAAAGAGTCAAAACAAAATATACATCTGGTTCAAGTGTTGAAGAAATTCCAAATCTACAAAGTGCTTTGTTGTATCCCTTTGGTGATTGTGTTGGAAGAACTAAGATAAATATATCCTTGCTTCAAAAGTTTTCCTCTTGTTAAAGAGGTCGTGACTCTGCTTTATAATTTATGCACATGAAGGGTTGTTGTTTGTTATTTGTAACCTAAAAAATATCTATTCAAAGTTGCAGCAACTAGAGGTGTGAAGGTACATAGTTCTCTGCATATTTGCATTTTTTGAACCTATCATATGGATTCAATTGTTGTTCCACTTAAACTTTTATTCACAAAGTAGAAAGTATGGATGGTTAGAATGAAGTAATATATCTCAAGGATTACTATCTATTTGTAGTTATTCTTAAAATTTGTCATGGTTATGATCAATTGCACCATTAGTTAAAATTGGATTTGTATACATCCATGGATTATAAAAGAAAAATAACCATGCCATTAGAAACTTGGATGCATATTGTAAAAAAGTTTCATAAGTCTGAACATCTCCAAATAGTTGAAACCCTAAAGTATAGGAACCTAATTGTGAATAAGCCTAGGATTAGGCTAGAATGGAAAGTTGTATTCAAAAGAGGAGTTAAAGAGTTGAACAAAAGGCACCTGATGGCTATACAAGCCCAATTAAGAGATGACCATAATAGATCTATTAGTTGAATTGTTGCATCTCTTGTCAATTAATTTAATTCATTGTATGACCAATTAGACTTGTCATGAATTGATTATAAAGTTAAAAGTATGCCATCTTTAGTCTATAAGCAAATTCCTAGATTTAATGGATGCAATATATGTGAAGGAGATGCACATGTCCAAAGTTTCTATAATTTCATGGAGAAATAGTCACTTGGAGATTAGGATATGTGGATGAGATTTTTTGTTAGATCTCTTGAAGCTAAAGCTAGGGATTGGCACTTAAGTTTTGCTGAGAAATATTTTCCATGTTGGGATAAATTGGTGGAAGCTTTTGGGAAAGAATTTGGAAAAGAATATTTTGATCTTGTCACAAAGTTAAAATAGCTTAAAAAACAAGATGAAGAGTCAAGTATTGCTTTTAGTCGTAGATTTGTTGTTGCTCTTTCATTAATCCCTTAAAATGTCAGGCCTAATACATTAGATTACATTTATTTTGTATTTTGAAGATTTTGAGGAGGGATTTAGTACATTATTAAAGGATTTTAAAATATTGAATATGCAAATGGCTTACACATGTTTGGATAATATGGAAAACAAGAGGAATGAATATGTGAAAAGTCTATTGTCTTCAATTGTGGATAAAAATGTTGATGAAAATAATAGTTGTACGAGTACAATAGATCAGATACATGTGGTTTTAGATACAAACAAATGCATGCTTGAGAAGGAAGAGGTTAAGAGTGTTGCAATGTTAAATACTGATGCTCATAATAGTAAAAATGTTTCTATTTTATTTTCAAGAAGGTATAAATGGTCAAATCAATAATGAAACCCAGTCTATAAAGTTTCTAGATTTTGATAATGGTAAGGTCTTGGTTTGTTCTGAGTTACAACCTAGTAAGGCATGTTTTTCTACTGGAGGATGAGAAAGAGAAATAGTTGACATAATGGATCAGGATTATGGTCTATTGAATAGTGAAAAGGCTTGTCACCATGGTGATAATTTGGTACTGACAAACAATCATTTGATTTTAATGATGCATTGTATGATAAGCATGAAAGTAAGCAGGGTGATGAAAATTCATAAACTTGTGTTGAAGAGTTTAGAATAGCAGATAACCATGAATTCTGCTTATCTAGTAAGAAAGCTTTTGAAAATTTTAATGCAAATTTGGATAAGCAGCTGTTTCCTAATTTAGATGAGCCTAGTTATGAGTCTTTTCATGTTGATATAGGGGCTGGTTTAGAAGAGAAATCATATTTTTTTTGGAACCAAAATTACTCAGTTTTGAACAAGCTTTGGATTCCAAATATGTTAGTATGATGTGTTCATAAGATGTCAGAGTAAGTACAAATAAAGATAGGGTAGAGATTATTGATGATTCTCTACACTAACATATTGAGACACAGAAACAGTGCGTGAAAATATGAGTGTATATCTTTACATACACTTGGAGGTAGTTTGCATGAGGTGGATAATCTTGTGATTAGTTCCTATGATTGTTTCACTTTTAAAACACAAACTACTAATTATATTGAGCTTGATAATCCCAACTATATGGAAAATTATGAGTGCTAGATGTTTCAATTGGATGGAATTTTTTTGCAGTGTGGTAATGAGCAAGACATTAAGGAAAGTTATTTTCAACTTTACAATATTTTGAATGAAAAAACTTATGAGTCATTGCCACATGATAATTAGTACTTAAAGGGTATGCTTGATTTGCAAATGCATGATAATTATGAATTTTTTGATAACATTGTATACAATGAGTCTTTGGGAGATGCCAATAGAATGAATTAGGCATATTTCACTGATGTTTATAGATTGGATTTAGCAAGGTATGATGAAAACTTTGTCATTGTAGAGGTAAGAAAATTCCTATAGTTTTTGGTGGCCTTGGGCCATTAGATATAGCTTGACTTGTCAAGATAAAGAAGTTGGAGGGCAGAGAAGAATTTTTTACTTTGTTTCCTAATGAAGTAGCCAATTGGTTTGCTTCTCTAGAGGATTTGAATTATTTCTTTGTTCACTAAAGAACAAACATCCCCAGAAAGAGCCACTAATGGCACTTTCAAATTTTGCAAAATTCTAGTGTGCTCATGTTAAAACCCTAAAAAATTATTTGTTACATCTATGTAGGGTTCTTGTATGAGGTTTAGGGTTTTTTTTCATTTTAATTTTCTTGGTGTTCTATTTTGTCATTTACTAGTATTGCCTGTTGTTGGTCACCAAGAATCTTCTTACGCACATAAAATATTATCATGTGACTGACCTTTCTCTTGTCTAGGTTTGAATCGTCTAACTTCTACATCCATTATATTGCATGATTCATAAGTCTTCATCCTACTATTCTCATGTTGTCCTAGGGAAGTCCCCATTCTTAAAACAACTAATGAGAACGTGCTTAAAAAGTTCCCACTTATGTCTCGATGGCCATCATATTTTTATCACTCATCGCTAATTTAATCATTGATTGACACTTTAAATCAATGATGAGCAACGGACTGATACTTTCCCTTTAATATCGCTCATTCCTAATGGATTTTAAGCCTTCAAAATTGTATTAGAGATGAGTGTTACTTTTGGATTTATGTTCTTATCACTCATTGTGAATGGCCATAAAAAGATAAATTTGGAATAGTGATGAGCAATGTGATGTGATTTCCTTTGTATCACTTGATTGCTAATACATTTTGAATGTAAAGTCTCACATCTGCGATACGCAATGGACATTGCAAAGGTTGTAAATCTTCACATCACTAATTTCTTGCAAAGGATATGAGGAGAATTACTGATGAAGAACAACCATATGTTTTGACTTCAATGCTTATCACGGATTTGATTTAGAACTTGCGTTCTGAATTAGTGATAAGCAATGGAGGTCCTTTAAAGGATTTTTCTCACTAATATGATATGATCCTACAAGTGATTTTTTTATGATGTTTATTTTATGCAGGTTATATGTATCAAAATCTGGTGCTGATAGAACATCTCCCAACACATATAAAGTATTAAGAGCAAGGTTTGAATTAGTGATGTGTGATGGAAGGGTGAATGTAACCAAGGGTTAAACCATAGAACCAGGGGCTAGAGAGCATCACCAGGATGTTTTCATCACTGATGGAGCCAAGTGAAGATAAAGTAGATTGACAATGAGTGATGACCATAAGTGAAAAAGGAAACGTGTCATGAACCTAGGGATTTCACACAAATTAGAAAGGAAAGTTGTGAGAGAACTGGAGAACTGTTGATAAAGTCTTATAGTAAGATGTTTTGATAGACTAAAAATCATCACATGAATAGCCTCACTACTAAATTGTACCATAAATCTTGGGGAGAATCAGTGATGAAGTGCATAAAGAAAGTTTATCTCCAAGAAACTTGTCCTATGTACTTTTCCAATATTAATGAGAAGCATGAATTAGGTTGGTGATACATTCTAATCATCAGATCAGCTATGATTAATTAGGGTTAGAAGGAAACATGGTAGCATTTGAAATAACCTCAATATTTTCAAGGAGCAAGTTGATAATGGTTGAAAAACAAAGCTCATGGCCACCTTAGATGAAGTTTTAATTGATCTAAGATGAAAAGTATGAGATTAGGTTCTTTGGTATATTTGGGATTTCTATTACTAGAATTGTTTGTAATTGTTGGGATTGGGTTGTTTCTCTTGTGGGTCTTAAGTATATAACCTTTTAAATTATCTCTCTCCTAGATTTATAGAAAAGGGGAAAAGCCGGTACATCATTTCCACCTATTATGAGGTCTAGCTAGCTAAGTGTGTTTGAATGCTATGAAGACATAGCTGAGCAAGAATCCATGGCTTCTTCTGAGGTTTCAAAGGGGAAAAGGAGGGATAGGGGCTATAAACAGAAGTCAATTGTGTAGAGTACATACCATTTGAGGAATAGGACCCTTCCAGGTGAAGTGGTCAAATGAAAAGGTAAGGAACTAGCAATGTTAATGAAGAAGGCTAGAAAGAAGGAGAAGAGTCATAGGGCTTACCAGAGTAAGCACAATTCTCATATCGTACTTTCAGACTCTCCTTCATATGCTAAAGCTGATGATGACTCAGACTAGGGCTAGTACCTGCATTCCCTAGTGCCATATGATAGTTTTGATGATGATGTACTTGTGATACCCCCAATTGCATCAAGGACAAGGAGTGGTCAGGCATTTTTGGATGTTGACAACTCTGAATAGGGTCACCTCCTATTTTAGTTTTTGATGAAACCATGATCTTTGCATAGGAGGTATTTTTCTTTATATGTCCATGGTTTGTCTTTCATTTTCTCATGCTGATGTGGAATAATCTTCCAGATGATATGAACCAAATCTTTTTGTTCCAAAGAATGAATACTCTAATAGTGATGGCTAACATTCTACACATGGTTTTTACCTCTCCTGTTCTAAAATGATTACATATGGAACCACCTAGGGAGTCCTTCGAGGAGTTAGTTAGAATGAGGTTTTTGAAATGAACTCAAATGAAATTGAAATTTTAATTTAGTTAGGTGCTTGTTTCTCCCCTATTTATATAAAAGGGATTTCATGGCTGGAGAAAAGAGAGAGTTCAAAATTTTGAGTCTAGACAAGGTCACAATAGATACTATGCTATAGCAGAATAGAATGTAAATAGATACTCTAGTAGATGAATCAAAAGAAAATATAAGATGAAAGTTATACTATGTATAAATCTTAAATATGGTCTTACAATGAAATATTAGAAATGAAGAAGAATTTTAGTTTAGAAATATTTCTCTCCTATGTGTCTTCTTCCAAGTTATGAGTGAAGATTGTTAATGACATCTTCATTTTTATTTTGTCTTTTGCACATAATGTATGAATTTTTTTATGCTTCAGTTCAAAGAATTTATTAAATGCTAAAATGAGCTCATTAATTTGTGAGAAAAGCATTTAGGATTTAGTAAGGAAGTGATCATTTGTAGATACAGTGAGTTAGATGTTACAAAGTGACATCCTAATGGTCCACTAATTTCTGAGTTTCAATCCAAATTGTATTATTGATTGACTACTAAATGTAATTGATTTTCTTCCTTAGATAAAGTAATCATCATCTTGTTAGTTTATCTTATAATTAGTTGAGCCAGCTGTTGAATTGGGCCTAGGATTCAAGATGAAAATGATTCAAAATACTTTAAATTTTAATGTCCCACTTCTAGGTATGAAGGTGCACTCCTTTAAAATAAGTGACACTTCTATCTAAGCTTTTTTGAGCTTTAGATAAGGTGATTTTCATGGAATAGTGCATCTACATGAAGAAATACTCTTAACCAAGCATAAAATATTATGAGTATATATGGGATTACCCTCCCTGGGTCTCCCAGAGATTGAAGAAGAGAAGTAAAGTAATAATTACTCTACTTAAGTGTTGGCCAATGCTCAACCTAGCTAATAATTGGGTCATGGCAAGCCCATAGGTTAGGATTGAGTATAAGTTTGATTGTAAAAAAATAACCAACACACATTGTGGTAACTTTTCCCTTTACCATTGTTGTTTCCTTTATTATGATCTGGCATTGGATTCATGTATAAGTTGTTCAAAGGTTATAACCTAATCGTTGATGAGATCTTGGATAGTAATTTTAAGTCTCATAAAACTAGTTGTTGTATGTCACTTTATTTTATGAAATTCACAGAGGTGCTTCTTGTTATACCATAGTGGTTTAACTTGAAGCTCTTGATAATTTTCATAAACATGCACCGTGATAAGGTTTTCTTGTACCAACTGTTGAATGACAAACTCAATAGGCTCCCCTAGTTGCGTATATTTTTGTTTTGGTGGGATTTTTTTCTTTGGGGGTGGTCGCCCTTGATCATTCACATTGTTGGCTATTTGATTATTAGGTTCTTGTTGTGATGGGGTGTTTTGATGAATGGGTTGTTGTGTGTTGATTTGATGAGTGCTTTGTGGGTATGTTTGTCTTTTTTTCCTTGGGTCACTGATAACAACTTTCGCATCAATGACACCATCATTGGTAATATTTTTATTCTTGGCCTACGTGTGAGGTTTGTCATTGTAATTCGTCAGTGGTTGATTGTCTTGGTACATGGGTGTGTCCACCTATGCTATAAGGGATCTTTTGATGTTGAGATCTTTGGGCATCAATTGGTCATATGTTGTGATGCATTGCATTCTTAGATGGAAGGGAAAGCTTCTTTCAAGGTTGGAGATGATGGTTCCTACTTATTTTTCTTCTAGCATCGACCATTTGCTCTTGCTAGCTCTAGATCTCCATTGTTGTAAGAATGCCACAAAGGTCTCTACCTTGGATTGTTGAATGCTAGATAGTTCTTCCAAGCTTACATCCATGTTGAGGTTGAATAAATAGTTTTTAATGAATAAGTCCATGATTTCTTGGAACTTCTTGATTCTAGTAGGAAAGTGAGAGAACCATTCCATTACGGGTCCATCCAAACTTTTGGGGAAAAATTGAATCAGATAAGAATCATCATATGTTGGGTTGAGGTGTTTGTTGAGTGATGACAAGGGGTTGAGTCATAGATGGTGGGTTTAGATTGATATTTGATATGCTTAGTCCTTGTGAGACTAGATTTTGAGATGTTTTGGGTGTTGTATATGATGTGATGTTTGGTTGGGAGACTTGGATTAGTGCCACCTAGTGTTGTGATATATGTGGCATGTTCATAGGATTTGGTATGACAGATGTGGTGATTTGATTTGCTTGTTTTGGATTGTTGTGTTTAGTGAATGGACTTTCCCTAAACCTTGATTAGGTGTGTATTATGGGAAGATTGGTGGTGTGTTTCCTTGCAAAGTGAGGATGATGCATTGAAAGTGCCCAGTTGTCCAAATAATTCAACTTGTCCTTGTGATACAATGGGTAGAGAGCCTTGTGTATCAAGAGGATATGTTGATGTTACATAAGAGGTGGAGGGGTTGTTTGTATCATGGGAAATGGGTGGAATATATGGATTTTTTGGGTCTTGTGGGATGATGCTACGCATACCCAAGATTGTGTTGGCCTCTAAATTTTGGTTGTTGACAAATGGGTTCCCTTAAACAACTTAGAGTAATGAGCTTCCCTTGGTGATCATGGGTTGACTTGGGGCATGTGATGATGATGGTTGTATGATGGGTTGGATGATGTTTGGGAATGAAGGAATGAATGATGTTTGAGGCATGTTCCCAAAAGATTGTTTAACAATAGTGCTCACATCAAAATTAAAAGGAAGTTTAGCCCCTTCCTTTTCTAATGCCAGCATGTATTGCTTGGGATTGAGCCTCATGACTCTATTGACAATCTTGTGCATTTTAGGATTTTAAACTAGCTCCAATATTTTGTCTCAGGACTGTGGACACTGAAAAAGTAACCCTTATACTTTTTTCTATCTCGTTTGGGTCCTCCTTGTGATTTTGGCTTAATTGCGCCTTGATTTAGTGTTGTAATGTTGATAACACATTCACATTAGGTCTTGGGACCTTGTGAATTAATAATAATTTTATGATGCTTTGCAAAAGTGTTGTAAAGTGTTGTAATGCACTTTCACACTTTTCTAGGGTCTTATTATTATATTTCACCTAAATAACCTCTTTTTATCATTTATGAAGCCTTATTTCAAAGTGTTGTAACAAAGTTTTGTTCTTTTCTAGGCTTTTCAATAATAATTTGACATTTCTTATCCTTTAAAGGCCTCATTTTACACTTACATGCCTTACTTAAGTGTATTTTCAAAAATAATCTTGATAAACATCATTTTAAATATCTAATTTCCAAAGCCCAATTAAAATACCTAAGTGGGACCCATTCGCCACTAGGGAAGAATGAATCCCCTTCAGCACAAAAATAAAAATAATTTCAAAATTTTGGTAGGTTATTATTTTCTAAGATCTAAGGTTGGCATGTGATTTATTTTTGAGAATTATTGCATAATTTTGTATAAATATAGGGTTTTTCCACTTATTGCACCCCTCCCTAACTTTCTAATCAATCCAACAAGTAATCAAGTGATTTAGCATTCAAGCATTTTTCCTACAAGAGCATTCAAGCATATTGGAGCTATTACTTGCATGTCTTCAAAATTCTAATTTAAGGGTCTAGTGAGTTGTAGAATTTCATGTTGTTCATTCATCATTCTCTTTCCATATTTTATTTCATTTTTAAGGGTTTAATTATGAACAAGGGGTTTGACCAAGGCAAACCCCTATTCACAAACCCTCAACAATTTTTCCCTCTCTTTACATGTGATTTGTAGGTTTAGTTTGTATATTTACCAAAGAGAAAGATAGGAAAAGTTTTCAAAACCATAGGAAAAGCTTGGAGAACACCTAGAGACAAAATTTTATAGTTTCAGATCCGAAAACCTGTCAGGAGTAGAAGTGTAGACCGGGAGCTACAGGTTCCACTTTTGAATTTTCAAAAATTATGAAGTGGATTGATACACCAACAATGGTGAATGAGTCCCACTACCTAGGCCTAAAAAGAGACTTTTGCAGATTTGAGTACCCAGTTGTCTGAAACCTATTTTGGCAAAATCTTTCTAAAATAGGACTAACTTGCCCAACTTGGAATATGGGTCCTAGTTGGCTTCAATAGTGAATTATTTTAGGATTATAGAGCTCCATTCTATCCTTTTCTAGTCTCTAGGTACACATTTTCAATTTCATAAGTTTTTGTTACAGTTTGTTTGCATTTCTTGGTCATTTTGCATATCATAGTGTGTTTTCAAACATCTTCCATTTTCTTAGTTTTTCATTAGTATTTGATCCTCTATAACAATTCTTAGCTTTAAGGACAATCCATTTTGACATAATTCAATCTCTTTTGCATTGGAATCTCAAGGGTTTGTTCTTGAGTTTGAACATTATGAAATCAAATCCCTCTTCCTCTATTCCCCTTTTAGTGTGGATAAAGCAAGTTGTGCATTCCATTTCCATTTTCCACATTTTGGTGATCCTAACTTTTGAACATCATAATTCAACTTTGGTGTGAATTTACATCATAGGAACAACTTACATTGACATTGTATTAAATTTTGCATTATTTAATTTGCATTCTAAGGCTTCCAAATTTGCATTAGTGAAATGTTCATTTAGCTTGCATTATTGTGCTTATTCTCATTAAAAATCAATAAAAACTATATTTTCATTTCAGAATTGCATCTGAAAACATAAAAAGCACAAAATTCATTTTAAAAATTCTAAAAAAATTCAGAAAATCACTCCCTAAAGTCATTCACCACCTTGGGTGAATTAGTCTAGTTGTACATTTTACACTACATTTTCTGTCAATTCTCGTTCATTCTTTGCATTTCTATTTTCTATTGGTACCTTTCTATTTTTATTCCCATATTTATTGTTTCATTCAATTTCTTGCATTTAGTTTACTTTCATCATGGATATGTGTTTTAATAATATTTGGATGTCATTAAAATATTTAGTTGATATGTCATGTTTTTCCTTTGGAACTAATCCTAATGACATTGAACTTACTATGCTCCTCCAATTCCTCATGCATGTCCTCCTCATGATGATGGAATCATCAGAGAATATGATGAAAACATGCATAAGTTCCTAAATGATTTGCTTGACAACCTTGAAGCTAGTGCATCCTTTTATCCATCCATGAAACAACATGACCTTCCTTCAATACCATCTCTAGAGATGTTTGGTTACTTACATCCTGAAACAAAAGTAGAACCCAAGTTCCCTATACTTGGTGGATCTAGTTCTTCTAGAAAAACAAACACTCAACCATTTTATGATAACAAACTAACAAACACTCCAATCAACCTTGAAGAAACATATGGCAAAGGTTTCACAACCTTGAGCAAACAAGGATGTGACACAACAAATGAACATCACATTCAACACCTAATAGAACATGTACCAAATGATGAAAACACGAAGGGGATAGGCTATCAAGATCCCCCTCATAACAAAAAGCCTCCTAGAGAATATTTGAGGCTTTGTGACGATGGTATGGTGATCTTTGATCCCCCTCCTGACTTGGATGCCATTCTTCCTCAAGAGAAACCCTTGACTTATAACAATGACAAGGATGCAAGTCTCCCAGTGGGTTCTCCTCATTCAATTAGAGAAAAGGGTGAATCTAGCAAATGCAAGAGGCCTTACAAGTTACAAAAACTAATGTTTCCTCTACATCCACCACCTAAAAGTGAAATAAAATTACAAACACTTTTAAACAAGGAACTAATACTATTTCCACCTATGAATAGGTTGGTTATATATCCTAAAGATGCCAAAGTTCCACATTGTGCATATCATCGTGTTCTTGGACATAGTAGTGATGAGTGTCATACATTGGAAAAAATATTGAGCAAGTATCATTTTGATGGTGATAATTGCTATCCAGTGATCCCATAACATACTCTCCTACTCATTGTTATGTAATAGTTGCAAAAAATTACCTTCTTGCTATTACATAACTTTTCCCATCACCTCCCTCAGCTCATTTTTGTCTTGCACTTAGTGGGGGAAAGCTATTGATAGCCTTGTCCTAGTATTGCATTTGTCATTTTACCTTATCTTTTTTTTTCACCTTCCACTTATACCAACTAAGATTGGGAGGTAGATGACTTGCTCGATAGTTGACTCACATTTTCCTTACTAGTCTTTTTCATTTTCATTTTCTTATGTCTTTTTCTTTTGTGTGATTGCATGTGCTTAATGTGACCCCCCGTGATGTTCTATTTGATGTTCTCCCTCTTTGTGACATTCTTCTATTTGTACCTTCATTCCTATCTATGGCATGCATCACTTTTTCCATTTTATCTTTTCTTTTTCTTGTGTTTTCCTTTTGGGGATGACACAAGGCATTGAGACATTCATGTCTCTTTCATGTTGACCCAAAAGGATTTCTTCTTCTTTTCCTTTTATTTTGTCTTTTTCTTGTGTTTACCTTTTGGGGATGATGCAAGGAATTGAGACATTCATGTCTCTTCATGTTGACCTAAAATGCTTTCTATTTCTTTTCCTTTTCTTTTGATTTTTCTTGTTTTTTCCTTTTGGGGATGACACAAGACATTGAGACATTCATGTCTCCTTCATGTTGACCCAAAAGCTTTTCCTTTTTTCTTTTTCCTTTTCTCTTTCATTTGTCTTGTGTTTTCTTTTTTGGGATGACACAAGGCATTGAGACATTTGTGTCTTTTCCATGTTGACCCAAAATATTTTTCTTTGTTTTTGCTCTCTTTGTGTCATTCTTCCACTTTTGTGTATTTGGGGGATGATGATAGTTCTAAGCTCTCTAAACAACATTGCAGAAATGAACATACTAATGCCAAATCCATAGATCCCTTATGTGTCTGGTGTTTTCATTTTGGGGGAAACCCTTCTTTTCTTTCCATTTTCCTTCATATGACGTAGCTTTACTCATAAACATATGACTTGGCATAGGGCTTTCCTAGTTGGCTCTCATGTCTTCTTTCTTGTTTGAATTTTTCATTTGGTACCTTAAAATAATTTCTCACAATATGGTGGGTATAAATTCCTTTAAATTTTGGGCATACATTGGCATTATGCTTTTGCATATTTTCTTTTTCTTGGTTCTTAGTGTAGCCTTCTTACTTCATACGATGCATTTTGTTGCTTTGTGGATGAAATTGGGTGTGATGTCTTTCATGAGTGTGATCTATCTTAGCATATTGCATTCCTCTTAGTGGCTTGGTGTAACAAACTATGTCCCATAAGTTGTGATTTTCTATTCTAAGATTGTTCCTCTCTTGGAGATATTAGACACAATGTTCCCTAAGTTAAAGACCTCACATGAACTAAGCAAGACTCCTTTGAACATCCTTTGCATGTTGCATTTTTAATTTGTTATATTTCCACCTTTCATAACAAAACTTGCATGCGTGTGGTGTCACTATGTTTATTCATGATCCCCAAGCATACAAAGTTTTTCTTGTCTCGTGAAGCTCGAAAAGACCAATTTTTCTTTTGTGGCTCCTTATTAAAGTTATTTGGAGGTATAACTTTGGTATGGTTCAGTGGGAAACCCATTCCAAGGCATGAATTTCTCCATAGCCACCTACATGTGTGTGAGTGCATACCAATCATGAGTGTATGTTTCTCACCTTTTATGCCTTCTAACCTGATGAACAACCATGAGATCCATCATCTTAGAGTGAGTATGCATTTTTCAGAAAAATAGCCTGATGAAACTTGCAAAAAAAATTGTTCCATATCAAACCCTTGTCACATTTGAATGTAGGGCTAATATCTGAGGGTTTAGGATTCATTCTTTCATAAATGCTTGTAATTTTCTATATTTTTGTTGACTCCCTCATGCCCATGTTCAGTCACTTTAAAACATCTTATGTTATTCTGTCATAGAAAAAAGGACCCTTTTCTTGACATGAGACTAATTCATGATTAATTAGACTTAATGAGGTCTTAATCTCATGTGTGAGGCATTTTATACATCCACACTAGGTCTTGGACCCTTGCAAATTAAATAAAATTCTTTTAATGACGTCTTGTGAAGGTGTTGTGAAGTATTGTAAAACATTTCTACACTTTGCTACACTCTATTTATTATAATTCATCTAAATATTACCTTTTTATTCATATTCAAGTCCTATTTTGAAGTGTTACAGTAAAGTCTTGTAACAAGATTTCATGCTTTTCTAGGCACATCTTCACTATTTATCCCTTTCTCATGCTTTATTTGGTCCCTTTATGCCCTCATCTGTCTTAATTAAGTGTATTTTTGAATTCAATCCTAACAAATAGCATTAAATACAAGATAATTCTTGACACATATTTTTCAGGTCCTAGGTAGGACCCATTCACCATGGGTGGCAAATGAGTCCCCCTTGGCTCCAAATTCAAAAAAATTAAATTTTCTTTTTGGGTTTTTATTTAGAAACACTTGATGTCAACTTGTGATGAGGTATGAATGTGTAAATAAGGCAAAATATTGTATAAATAAGTGACTTTCACCTCATTTTTACATCTTCTTCCATCCTCCATCTTTCATCTCTCCTAATTTCTCAAGTCAATCAAGTTAGGGCTTTCACATTGCAACTCATCAATTTAGCTTCCTAAGACATCCAAGGGAAGACTCTACATGTTTTGTTGTAGAATTTCAAGATCTATCATCATGGCAAGGTAATCTATTCCATTATTTCATGATTTGGTTTAATTACCTAAACAAGGTTTGACTAAGGCAAACACCCATGCCTTAACATTCAACATTTCTTCTTCTCTTCTTGTGTGTTTGTAGATTTAGGTCCTTCAGAGGCTTGTAAATCATTGGAGATCAAGTTTTTAAAGTCCTCTCTTCATTCAAAAAGTCAAAGAATCAACAAAATCTCATTTTTAGACCCGTGAATCAGAGTTTTAGAAGTGGAGACCTGTAGAACATCAAAGTGCAGATTGGAAGTTCCAGAATCCACTCTTGAATATTCAAAAATTCAAAAGTGGAATCATTCACCATAGGTGGTGAATGAGTCCCATTTCCAAGACAATTTCATGTTTTTCTGCATTTTCTGACACCCTTTTGACAGAAACAGATTCCAACTCAATCTACCAAAATAGGGACCGATTCACCTAGAGTGGTGAATGAGTCCCTCTAATCTTGAAAAACATCATCAACAACATTTCAAATGTTATTTCTAGTCTTGTTCAACATTCTAGGTGTACATTTTCAGTTTTATCAAGTTCTGTTAAAAGTTTTGCATTCATTTGTAGGTGATTTTGCAATACATAATGTGTTTTCCAACATAGCATAATTCCTAGATTTTGCATTCATAAAAAATCTTTAGGATCACTTAATTGAATTTAATTCACTTCATTTAATTTAAATAACATCATACACATCCTAATTTGAATGAACCCTTAGCATTTTTGGCCCTATCTCCTTTTAGGTGAAAACCCTTAAAGAGCTAGAGAAGTACATAGGAACCCAAAAATCTATGTTTCAGTTATTTATTGTCATTTGGTCACCCGTCCCTCAAGCCTAGGTCTCAGTCTCATAATTTTTATAAGGTTAAGTAGAGGACCTTTTGTCCTTTGCATTATTATGACTTAGGTGTCTGAGCCTTTTTCTATCATGTCATCCTAGATGTTTCCCTTCATTAGAACAATATACGAGCACTTTCCTAAATGTTTTCACTTAAACCCCATTAGCCTATCATCCTTATTGCTCATCAATGATTACTTCGAAAGTGCATATTTTGAATTAGCAATGAGTGATGAAGTGGTATTTCTTTGAATTGCTCATCGCGAATAGCTGCCAGATCTCTTAATTTGAATGCATGATGAGTGATATTCTTTATATTATTGAGGATCACTTATCACTAATGGATTTTGAGCCTTCAGTATTGTAATAGCAATAAGAAATTTCCCTTTGCCTTATGTTCTTATTTTTTTCACTCATCGTTGATATGTTATGAAATGATAAATTCATATTAGCGATACATAATATGTAATGTCACTATGAAGATCTCTCATCACTAATTGCTTCCAAACCATATGGAGAATTACTGATGAGTGATAGCCTTGTGTTTTATTGCTCATTGTGGATTCATTTCAAAGCTTAAATTCCAAACTAGCAATAAGCGATGGAGTTCTTTATTTAAAATTTTCTTTCACTAATTTGAATAAGTCTTATTTGCAACATCTTTTGTATTTCTTATTTTCATGTAGGTGCACGTGTTCTAATCTAATTTATTCACTACATATCCTTTGCTAATAGGATTCAATGTGTGATGTTTCAATTATTGATTTGTGATGGGAAATGAATTTGATTAAATATGGGCCATAGATCTGGGGGTGGAGATTTCATCACAAGGATGCTTGCATCACTGCTAGAGCTAGTCAAGAATGAGGTATATTAGCTACAAGAAACAACTATTGCATGAAGAGGAAACATGGTAGAATCCTGATGACTTCACATAAAGCAAATAAGAAAGTAGTGAGGTGAATTGATAACAATTGATATAGTTTTAAATCCAAGTGATCAACAATCAAGGTTTAAACATGAATGGCTAATTGTCAGTTCACTCACACGAACTTACCATCAAACATTAATTGTGGCATGCTTGTGCCTTGGCCATATAAAAGGGTAGATACCTAGTTGATTGTGCACTTGGATTCTCTCACAAGTAGAAAGGATACCATAAGCTAAATAAATTGTATGGGAAGCTCTAAAAACTACAAAGTAATAAGTATGGCGTGGAATTTACCCAGGTAAGAAAACTATATATCTCCTTCTAGCTGAAGTGTTAAGGTGAAAAACCTTAGAAAGCTGATAGGAATTTGAGAGAATTGTCTACTTGTCTATGACTGATAGCTTCAATTTGGTGATAAGTGCTAAGTTTGGAGAAATTATTCTATTTAATAAGTAGTGTCATGTGGTCTCAAACTTGTGAAGGGTTTCTTGTCAATTATAGGGAATTATAAACCCTAGTTCTCTTGCATTACAAATATGAGTGATCCTGAGCCTAGTGAATCTAGTGTTAGGCCTAAGAGGAAACCAAAACAAAGGAGGGTCAAATGACTTAAAAATTAGGATGTTGTAGTTGAGGTTGAGTTGAACCACTTGTATCATCTAACCCTTCACCAACTACTCCTGCATCATCAACTAGGTCCAAAAGTGTGAAGAAGGAAATGGAAAAATTTATGTAGGAGGCCTGTTGAAACATAAAGGAAGGAAGGCCACCAATTGGTAAAAGGCCTAGAGGCCAAGTTGTTGTCACCACTAGGTTAATTGATAGTACTGGTGAAAAGCGCCAACGTCAAAGCGGGTGGCAGCTTTTCATGTATGCTTTTAACAAGAATTATTTTAGTAAGCCTTCATGTTATTTATGGGGGCTCAACCTTCAGAATTTGGTGGTCCTAAATTTGTTTTTATAGGTGAACCTAATGATTGAATTGGCTAGACAATACAATCCTAATGATAGAACAATTAGGAGTGAAAGTGGTAATGTGATCTTGGAAGTGACAAAGGCTAATATCATAGATGTATTTGGGTTAAATCCCAATTATACTAGTGAAGTTTAGGTGTGCTATGTTATATGATGAATATGAGAAAAATAAATTTGGATGCAGAGAAAGACTATTGGTTCGACACAAAAGGAGCAAGGAGAAATTCACTGCTAAGGATATTGACCCTCTTGAGTTTGAAGAGTTTGTGGATTATTTCAGGAACACTTATTACTACTTGAATCAAGTGTTGGCTCAAGACTTTGAATTAAGGATATCCCCTATTTTTCTAGTGATGGTGGCAGATATACAGGGTCATAATAAAAACACTAGTTTTGATTATGCTAACTTTGTTGTTGATCAGATACATGAGGATTTCCTCAATTTGAAAAAGGAAGTGCCCCCTTTATACTTCCATCATTACTCTTTTCTAATGCATATGCTCTTATGGGAGGGTGATTATGAATGGAAAATAAAATTAAATATGAGACTTAGGGATAATGAAAATAATGTTTTACTAGTACAAATGTGGACATACATTTGGGATCAGGACTATTCCAATTCCAATTATATCTTGTTTGCTAATGTTGTAAGATATCATATCTTAGAAGAATTGGGTGTAGCACCTATTCACAATATTTTTCCAAAAATAATAAGTATCATGCACCCAAAAGATATACCAAGATCTAAAGCAACACATAATTGGGCAGATTGGTTTCTCCATTCTAAATATATTTTGATTAGAGCCTATGGAGCTAAAGTGGCACCTCATTGTCTAACCTTGTATGTCTCAGAGAGAATGGATTTTATGGAAATAATGTGGCAAATGGAAGTTATGGATTATGAGATGTTCAGGAATCCAGGAAAGGTACTGTGGTACATCCCAAATGTGCTTTTGCTTACTTCACAATCACTAGCCCTGAGGGGTATTAAAAGTTTGGCACCATGGTAAATAATCTTAGAACACCTATTGATGAGATTATAATTTTTGATCCAGAGGGATTTTTGGCAGCAAGAAGAAGAAAAAAAAGCTTAGGTGTCATACAACATGAATTCTTACACAAAGATGGTGTATCAAGAAATCTGACAAGTGATGAGGCTGCATGACTAGAAAGAAGGAATGGACAACTATAATGAACATTGAAGAAAATATTATAAGAAGGAATGATTTTTATATAAATCCATATAATATAATTGCAAACCCTTTGGAAAGATCCCTCACTATGATAAGGGATTATTAGTATTGTGAGTTTAAGGTGAAGCTAAAGGAGGTTGTTGATAAAGCATAAGTTCTCCTAAAACAACAAGAACAACAAGCTATGGATATCCTAGAATGGCCTGCAAATGTTCAAGAAGTGCGAGAGGAACAAATGGTAGAAAATGTGCTAGGGAATGAGGAGATAGAGTAGAAACTCCCACCTCCTCATATTGACGAATCTCATAGTTCAAATATTTCCCCTGACAGAATTGTAAAATGGCAATATGATAAGGAAAGTGATGATGATTCCAGGATCAAGGAGTGTGATGAATTCCTTGTCAAAGTTAAATATGTGCACTCTAAAGAGTTTCAATATTTTATGATTCAACAATGGAGTAAAGATATACAGGAGAGAAATGGATTAGCATGAGCTAATGTTGAACTTTCTCACCAAGAAGATGGTAAGAAAGCAAAGGAGGAAAAGATCAAGGCTGAAATTTCAGCTATTACTCCCACTGAGGTTAGGAAAATTGTCTCAGATAGTGGAATCATGTTATTACCAAGATGTACTATCACTACTTCCATAGCATATGATGTAGTAAGAAGAGACCCTCAGGCTAATTCAATATCCGAGGAGCAATTTGAGGATAAAGTTTTTGGATTTGGATATAGTCCAAAGTTGCATACTCTTGCAATTTGGTGTATGGCACCAATACTAGTAAACATGATGTTGCTAGGCCTATTGTGGAGTTTATTGGTTCCTTAGTAGTCAAAAGAGCTACAAACATAACTCCTATCCAAGCAACTAAATTAACTGCTCATGTTTCCATGCTTAGTGTGGATACTGTAAAAACTTCTCAGAAGAAATATGATTCTTTGGTTAAAGAGTACAATAAGACCTTAGGTGAGCTAAATAAGATGAGATCCACTATTCAAGCTACTTAGAGGATAATAAGTTTTCCATCATGTTCTTCACCTGATTTGTCTGTATAGGATAGGGATACCTTGGCCTTGAGAATGAATGATTTGAATGGTAAGTTTACTACTGAAAAAGAAAATGTCAGAAAGGAAAAGCTTGAAATTGTTAAGGTGGTAAATCAAATCTTTGAGGATGTGTTAAAGCATAGACTAACCAAGTTGGTGCATACGTCTAATGATGTTTGGGCCACCGATAAGAATATTGATGAAGAAAATACAAAGTATTTTTAAGTACAAGAGGCCTTCAAGAATGAATGGAATAATTGGATTACTAGGGTGAATGCTTTGAAATAAATGATACCCAAAATGAACAAGGATCTCGAGGCACCTAATAATATTCCTAAATTCTTGCAAATCATTGAACCACTAAATGAGATAACTAATTTCAATGGAAATTTAGGTGTAAAACTCTAGAGTAAATTGAGGATATTTAAGGAGATGGAGGAACGTGGAATTTCGCATATATTAAGTACAAAAGGTGAGTTGTAGTCATTTGACACCTAGAAGAAAGAGTTGGGAGGGATGCTTGTAGAAAATATGATGACATTGACTATCATGGGGGTAAGTGCACCAAGATGGTTCCCAAAAAGGGGGCTTAAGTGGCCACCTTTTTTTGTAAAATTAGGAAATACTAACCTTGGACGTGAAATTGAGGATAGTTACACTTAAAATTTTGAGATGGAACAAAAACAAGGATCGAAGTGCTCCAAGTCTACTTTCTAAACTACTAATTTATTTTTAAAATGGTTGATATTAAGGTGTTAAAAAGAGGTATGTACACAAATTGGTGTTGTTTTTGTCAGAAAAAACATAACATTGCAACTCTTGTACGACCCTAGCATGGTGAACTTTTTTGTAGTATTTTTAAAATCGCTATGGTCAAAAGTTAGCTAATAGTATCTAATCGATGCATGGTTTTTTTGATAATTTTTTAATGAATATTTTCTTTTTTACTAATTTTCTAAGTGGGAACTTCCTAAAAAGAGAATTTTGGCTGTGCTCCCCCTACAAATTTTGGAAAGTAATTGATTTTCTTTTGTTTTAAATTTGTAGAATGGAGTCTAGTTTTTAAAAATGTAATTTATTTGAAATTTCGATGAACGGTTAGTTTATAACAAAAATAACACCAAACACTACTTTTTGGAAAAAAATAGACATACAAACAAAATAAATTATATATGAAAGGCTTAAAATTGTCAGAAAGTGAAAAAAATTACATTGTTGGATATCTAAGAGAGAACCTATCATTGCCCATGTGTTCAATTTTGTTGATATTGAACGAGATGCAATCCTAACGATGAGCATGAACATGATTATGTGAAAAATTCTAGAATTTGCAAAAACACGTCTTTAGTAATTGTGAATGCCCTCCAAGCCTTTCAGTTGGTATTCCAAGGAAAATACAATTGCTAAGGCTTGGGGTCTCCCAAAGCAAAATATAACATGAGCACGTTATAACATGCCTGTGTTATGTCTTAGTTTTGACTTTTTTTTGCTTCTCTAGGATACATGTCAAGCAATACATAATGTGAGTGCATTATAACACAATCGCATTATGTCTTCCTTTATGTTAAAAGGCACTCTATTGAATGTTTGTCTATATATTTGTATTTTTGCATGTACATGTATGCTAGTGTGTCATGTATGTGTGTATGTCTGCATGCTTGTATGTATATATGTATTCCTGTATATATCAGTGTATGTATATTATATGTATGCCTATATGTATGCAAGATTGTATCTACACATGTATGTGTGTATGCTTGTATGGATGTAGGATTGTATGTACATATGTATTATGCTTGTATGTATTTATGTATTTCTTTAGAGGGAGGGAGAATTTTAAGAGAGAGGGAGAGTTGAATATGTAGGGTGGGATGGGGACAGGGAGAGAGAGAGTCTAGAGAGAGGAAGATGGGGTGGAAGTGAGAGGTTAAAAGAGAGGGAGTGGGACATAGCTAGGTAGGGTGAGAGCGAGAGACTTGAGAGATAGGTAGGGGGAGGGAGTATGAGAGAGAGGGAGTGGGAGAGAGAGGAGTGTGAGTGAGAGACGTGAGAGAGGGAGAGGTTGTGGGAGGGAGTTCAACCTAAGAGAGGGAGAGAAAGAGGGGGGTGAAATGAGAGGGACTTATCTAGGTAGGGTAGGAGGGGATAGATAGAGAGGGGAGAGAGAGAGAGAGTTACCTAGGTAGGTTGCTAGAGGGAGTGACATGAGAGAGAGAGGGGGTGGGAGGGAGAGACCTGAGAGAGAGGGAGAGGGGTTGGAAGTGATAGTTTAAGAGAGAAGGAGTGGGAGAGAAGGGGTTGGAGGGATAGAGGGGGGAGAGAGACAAATGGGGGATGGGAGAGAGAGAATTGAGAGA
>VDFB02000017.1:399458178-399533189 GCA_007258455.2 Sequoia sempervirens | reverse complement strand
ATGAGAGTTTTAGCAAGAAATAAGTTGCTCACATGATAATGCAAGTGCATTATAATGTGAGTTCATTTTTTCTTGCTCTCAAAGCTATAAAAAACACAATATACCTATGATCTCGGCCGATATTCTGAATATTCTCCTGGGTCTACATGTGCATTGACAAAAAGTAGTTTTTTGATGATTGACTAAAGTGTCCATGCATGATTTTTAGATTCCACCACCTTTTTCATGATCTTTCCACCACCTTTGCATGAAATAGTAGAGTTTTCACATTGAAAGGCATATAATATCAATTCAAGTTTGAATTCTAGTGATAAATGATATACAATTGAAGTTTGGAGGGGAGTAAGCTTTTGAAAAATTCAAATTGTTGAGGAGTTTGAGGAAAGAAGAAGAAAAGGCTACATAATTGGGTAGAAATCCTCCATTTGAAACTATGGTTTTTTAGGTATTTGAATTTTTTGTATATTTTTTTCATTCTATTATGACTTGCTTTCATTTTTGTTGTTTTGTATATTCCCTGTTGATCATTGTTTGTTTGTCATGTTACAACCTTAGGTTGTCAATGGACATTTTAAATTACACAATTATATACATTTTCCAATTACATTTTTAAACCACATCTCTTTGAGGCATTTTGTTATTTAACAATTGAATTAATTTGTGTATGCTTCCAAAGCTTTCATTGAGGTATTTTGTCAAACAATTATACAAACTAGCTGATTGCTTTGTCTATGCTACCAAACTTTCCATACATTTCTCTAAAAAATTGGAATATATTCCTAATTTAGTAGGGGGAGGCTTGCAACACAAAAACACACAACTCCAATTTCCAAACACAATTTTCAATTTACAATTTCATCAGGACCTCTTCATTCAGCAAATTCACATTGTTCCTTATAGTGTATCAAAGTCACTCAATCGAGTATAATTCCACTCACACAACCTTTCAACTCACAACACAATACATATCAGGGACCCATTACATAGACTTTCAACATATCCAACAATCACCAATGCTTGTTTTGTACCAAACTGCACAAATCAAGTTTTCTATGCTTTAAAGGGCCCAAATTAGCCCACTTTTACAAAGGGAAAACTTGCAAAACTTGTCAAAATCTCTTGAAACCTTGGGGAACCACTTTATATCTATCAAAACTTCAAATTATAGCATTAGATTGTATAGATTCAATCATTTACCACCCAAACCATAAAACCCTCTCTCTATGCTTAGAAACCCTAGGTTTTATTGAAAGTAGCACTTGCCAAACACTCCAAAACTTTACAACTATTCAAACAAGCCTAAAATACCCTGCTCATGCTCAATCTAGCATAAAATAATGCAGCCCAACTAAGAAACTCAATTTCACTCACGAAAACCTCATTTTTCTTAACGAAATCTCAACATTTCCTCATTTTGTTTGACACCCGGATATGTGCAGGATCATGATGGGCCAAAAAGTGGCAATATTATGAGTATTTGTAGGGTATGTGGATGAAAAAAAAAATTTACTCAAAATTGATGAAATGAAAAGGGTTTTTAGAGGAGATTCTTAGCTTTCCACCAATATAAATTATTCTTTAATTTGAATTTAATAAATAATTATTATTCATTTTCTATTAGAATTATGACTATAGTCCTGATCGATAAGCTGATTGAAAAACATCTATAACTTTCAAACAGTATCACATTTTTTGAATCTGAAACATGTGTCACATTCTATTCTTTACATACTATAGGATTAAAAAAATAAAAAATAAATTTCATAAAGTTTTGACCAAGTTAACATGGTCAGACATACAAGTTTTTATATTTTTTAAAAGTTATAATAAAAAATTCATAATTAATTATTTACTTCTAAACAAATTACAAAAAAAATGCATCACATCTGGACATGAGTCCTCTATTTACATATAAAATATTATAAAAAAATTAGAGGACAAACATATAATATAGATAACTTATTCAAATTTTTATGTAGAGGACATACAGACACCTACTTATTTTTCCCCTAAAAATAAACCTACTGCATTGAAATTTGAAATTTTCACCAAATAGATTTCTCTTTTTTAAATAAACCTAGTAATTTAGAAACTGCAAACAATTTTCTATAGATTCTATTCTTACATATTTTTGAAATAATATAGATAACTTATTCAAATTTTTACGTCAAGTTTCCTAACACTAATTTTTCTGAATTTTTTGCCACTTAAGGGCCTATTTTTTCCATGATGATCCTACACATACCCACTCAATCCAAGGATCATCCTCCATTCAAGTTTTTCATGTCCTTTTATAATGTTTCTCTCCTAAATCAAACCATTTCAACTTCCAAAACTAACATTTGAAAGAGGTGACCATTGGTCTCCCTCTTTAATAGACTCTTACAACCCTTTACTATTTGTTAATTTGACAACTTAGCACTTTTTGCACATTTTGAAAATTATACTACCTAGACCCCTAAATAATATTGAAAAAATGACCAATTACATCACCACATTATCTTATAGACCTTATGAAGATAAAATTCCTCCAAAACTATAATCTAGACCTTATGACCTTAAATGGATTAACAACTTTTAATGGTGCTCCTACACCAACTCCTCCCACATTGATAGCACCAATTTAAATTATTTTGGTTTTCATCTCTATTTCTAAATTAACTCATTAGTAAAGCTACCTCATCACCTATGTTGTCTATTTATGAAGCCTTGAATGACATAATTCATTTATTTTAATGGATACATTTTTTGAGGAACTAATATTCATCTTATTACCATATTACAAGTAAAATTATCCATCATGCCAAAGAAACAAGCAAGGAAAAAACTAATAGAAGAACAACTCCAAACCTTCAAAGAAAAGAAGAAATTACAGTTGAGGGAAGATCATGAAAAGAAGAAATTGGAAATGATTGATGAATAAAATTCAATTGAAGAGGAACCTCAATCGTAAAAAAGAGAACAAAAATTGGTAGCATAAAGGGAACAAATGCGAAAGCGTCGAGCATCGTGTTAGGACAGATTTAGATACTGTAGTTGGAGACACACCCTCTACCACAAGTGAATACTAAGGGACACCATTAAGCACAAGTGAATATGGAGGGAAACCATCAAACACAAGTGAATATGGTTGGACACCATCTACCACATCTCAAGTTGACAGTACATCATCACTTGGATTTGACGAAGAAGGTATGCCATCATCCCCACGTGAAGATCAAGGTATGTCTTCTACTCCACCCTTGATCAAAGGTACACAATCTATCCCACCTCAATTAAATATTGATAAAATTTCTAATGTTGAGATGTATGTACCTAGGAGAACACCACCTAGAATTTTGTGTAGAAATCCAAAGTTTTTGATTAATATTGATGAGGATATTTTGCAACACATGGAAGGTAAGATTCCATAATGCACTTGTAGAAGATATGATAATAATATTTGGAAAATATTCTTTGAAAGGATAAATGAGACCACAAGATGTCAACTATTTGTTCAAATGATGTGGGGTTTAAAGTACAAAAACATCATGAAGACTCTTGGGTTGAGAACATCGAATGCATCAAGTGAAAACACTATTGTGAAGAATCTAATGGATGCTTATGAGAGTGTGGATAAGACCTCACACTCAAAGGATAGTAATGTCACCCTACATTTCATTACATTGACTTTGGTAAGATATCAAACAAAGAGAGCTCGTCTCATTAAAAAGTCAAGTGAATAAATGATAATTAGTAGAAAAATTTTATCAAAATTTGTTCAAAGGTGGCAAAGAATTGAGGGCACCGATTCAAATGAATTATTGGAATTCTCGGGGAGACTTCCACATAAAGATAAAAAAAATTGAAGCATTGAGAATACTAATTAAAGAGTATTGGAAGAGTAATACAAATCCATCTCCAAATCAAAAGGATGTCATAATAAGGAGAATAAGTATTCAGAACTATGAGCCACATCCAAAGCATTTTTTGGATACAACTCAAACCTAATTTTTTTAAAAGTTTCAAAATGATTATCCTCAAATTAGCATTTCTCAATTTTTTTTTGAAATTCTTAAACCTTTTTTATGTCAAGATAAATCACACATGCACTACTTGTTGCTATAGACTACATATTGAATTCTCTAACCATTATGATGTTTATCATTCTATATGTTTAGATTTGCATACTAATGATTTCTTACAAGATTGTAGCATATAAGCCCCACCAAAATCTTCAACAGAGTTCTTATCAAAAAAATTATGTGAAATAGAGGATGGCCAAATATTCTATAGGACAACATGCTTGGATGGTTCATGTGAGTGTTGTAGTGGCTTGCAACGAATGCCAGTATGTCAACATATGGAAAGCATAGATGAGGTGGGATATAAACTAGTAGAGTTTTGGAAGTATAAAATAGTGGTATACGCTACAAAAGATGGGTCTTAAGCAAAAAGGTGTGATTTGGTTATTCAGAAGATTCCAGTGTATCAGTTTATGTCCATGTTTTGTGAGAATCTAGTTTATGAGTATGCAAGGCATACCCATAGAGCCTGATGGTTGGACACACAATTCAAGCTATGAAAGGACACCTTTCTAGTTGGAAGCATAATATTAGTGGTTTACTTTGTAGATAATTACACTCTACAACCATAGTGTGAGGTGCAGCCATAGTATTACAACTCCACACAAGTTTCAATATTTGTGCACATAGCATTCATTCATGCAGTTGATAGTATAGAGGACCAAAGGAAGGTATTGAGGGAGTATCATTTTTATATTAGTGATGATCATACACATTCTCTAGAGTTCATGAAAGGTTGCTTCCAGATGTTCTACAATGATTTGGCTAAGAGGGGCATAGCATATGGTCGACATATAATATGGTTGGATAACTGTGCAGCAAAATTCAAGAACACACACATGTTCTACTAGTTGTGAATGATGCTTCTCACTACAGGCGTTCAGAACATGTGGAACTTTTGTGAGGCTAGGCATGGAAAGGGTGAGCATGATGGTGTAGAATCATGCATGAAAAGAGAATTAGCATGAGAAGAGTTAAAGTATAAAGACAGTGCAAAGTTGACATATGCAAGATCAATCGTTGAGTGGTGTAATGCTTAGATGGGTCCAGGAAATGAAAGTACATCTTAATTTCATATATTTTTTGGTTGATGGATGATACTAACATTGCACCATATGAATATTTTTGTACATTAATAGGATTGAGTGAGATACACTCTTTCCTAAGTTCAAATGCAGGTTCATGGAGTATCGATACACATAAGATGGCATGCTTTTTTTCTTCATGTACAATGCAAGCCTAGAATGATTGTGAGTTAGGGGAGTGGGTTGACAAATGGTTGACAAGTAATCTTAGCCCATTTCACACATATCACCCTTTGACGAAATTAGAACTAAAACATATGGAATCATCAATCAACTTTGACCACGTATTAGATCTAGTTCAACTAGGTAATATATTTACTTAGGTTTTTAAATTCCATATTGTTATCTTACTTTGCACTATATTCATAATGTTGACTAATTTCAAGAGATATGTCACAAATATCAATGCAGGGCATGTTTATGTAGTTGTTGTAGATGAAGACAATGAAAAGGGAATAGACTATTACTTTTGTCATTGTGTTGAGGCCAAAAAGAAATTGGAGGCCCCAGTTATAGATGAAGAAAACATTAAATATCATATAGGCTCAGTTGTTGTTACTAGAACATGGCTTAGAAGATACCCACATAAGAGTGTTAAACATTGGTTGTTTTAGGACTCTGACATGCATCATAATAATAGTCATTACTCAAACCTTGTCATCGCATCCAATGTTTGTTTGAACAAATATGGGGGTAGACCTTTGAACAAGACCTTTTCAAAGGTCTGTGAGTCTGACCATGAGGTAATACTTGACACAATAAAGAGTAAGGCAGACCCAGATGGTTCATTGGATTAATTTGTAAGTATATGCACAATGGTTCTTAGTAATTTATACTTGTATCCATGTTAATTTGTTTGATGCCAATTATATCATCTTATTTTACTTTGTGTATCTATAAGTAACCCGGTAAACATTGATTGGTGTCCCCTTGCAAAAAATGCAGATTTATGAGCCATCCAAGAGAATCTTAGGCAAAAAAGCAATGCAACATCCCTATTTTGATGATCTTGAAAAATCTCAATTATGATTTTAAGCCATTACAAAAGTGTGTGTGAATCTTGGTGAGGGAATTTCAAGTTATTCATTTGAATTTAACCTTATCATGAGCACCTATGATGTATACATTATAAGAGCATCTCAAATTTCAAGATATTCTATTCATGACAGGTGTTGTGTGCAATATGTATCTTGGAACTCCCAATGAAGATGTATGACTAGGAGTGACTAAGTTGAGAGACTACCATGCCTCTCTCTAAGTTCCTTCCATCTATTTTCATTTCATATCCATTTTGGATGAGTTTTTTTTTTTTTTTTTGTTCTTTTACTTTGTGTATTTGTAAATAAACTAGTAAAAATTGATTGGTCTCTCCTTGTAGAAAATGCTGATTTTTGAGTCATCAAAGAGAATCTTAGCTAAAAAAATAATGCAAGATCCTTATTTTGATGATCTTGACAAATCTCAATAATTATTTGAAGCCATTATAAAAGAGTGTGTGAAGCTTTGTGAGGGAATCTCAAGTTACTCATTTGAGGTTAACCTCTAAATGAGAACCTATGATGTAGACATTATAAGAGAATCTCAAATGTATGAGTGACATTGTAAAATATCCATGAGAATAAAGTACCTAAGGCATTTTAATGATATTTACTGAAATATTGAAATTTAGTGTAGGGGTACCAAGGTTATTAAGCAAATTTGATTCATGGAAGTCTTTTAAGTTAGTTTTGTGTTTTGAGTTTTGTCAATTGAATAAAGTCATATTAGACCAATTGATTTATAATGTAATAAGACATTTTAGTTACAAAAACAATAGTTAGTAATGATTGGAAAGATGTAGAATCATTTGTAAAGGCTATTTAAAGCCTCTTGAACACTCAGACTCAATGTAGTTTTGGTGCAAGAGAACCTAGTCTCCTAGTTGCAAAATTTCACTTTTTGAAGGTTGATAGGTGGTAAATAGATTATATTAATGTATTTTGTGTTTATTTATGCTAAATAACATCAATAAAGACCATTTAAGGTGTATTATGGTGTTTTTTTTAGTCTCAGTGTTCAAATATGCAAGAAAATGCATTCTTGCTACAAAATTGTCAATATTTTAATTTGTAGCCTTTTGAAGGAAAATCTCTGAATTTGGTTGTAAATTTTCAAGAATGAGGTATAAGAGGTTGTAATAGGCTTAATTAAGGTTTTTTAGTATTTTAGGAGTCCATAGGGGTCAAAATTAAAAAAGGTACAAAATTCATGTAATGTTGTCATGTGTAAAAGGTCTAAAATGCAACTTAATGAAGATTAGAAGGCCTTAATGATTAAAAATAAGTTATGGGAATTGGAGGGAGTTGGAATGAAATAAAAAAATGTATAATAATCTTCAATTCCCTGAAGTATAGGTTGTTGGTTGATTTGAAACCCATTTTTGATCAAGAAGAACGTTATTTTCTAGAAAATTACCAGTTTTTCTCACTTTTCTTGTTGTTGTATGGCCTGTACGGATGCAAAGATGATTTAAAACCTATTGGATGTTGTATATTGATGAATTAGATTTCATTTTCACCTATTTATAGGTTCTATCTCTTTGTATAGTGAAATTCATCTTGTTTTTATTTCTGCTACTTACTTTTGCAATGTTCTTGGATTGAAGGGTTTCATGATGTAATTCAACCCATTCCAATTTTTGTGCCTACTGTAACTTGTGGAATGAGTCCTCTAACTTGTAAAATACATGCATAAACTATTTATAATGTTATGGAATCAAGATTTGGTGTTTGGGATGATGTTCTAGGGTTGTAGCAAGGTATTTTCATGATGAAAATGAGGGTTTCAAGTGATGTTTTCACAAAATGTGGGAAGGACTGTCCATGTAATGTATTATTTACCATGTGCAGGGTCTAGTAAGTGTGTTTGGTGCTTTTTTTTGGTCTAGAAGGTTTGGGAGATAGGAGTTTCATTAAAACCCCAAGTATTTTGCTTGAAATTGAGGGTTTGGTGTATTAGGGGTCTAGAGGTCTTGGACCTAGAAACAAATCATGTAATTGGAGGTTTTGACACATAACATACTATTGTTTGAGGAGTTTGAGTGAATATATAGTGTTTAAAAGGTCCTCTCTTTGTAAATAAGGCTAATTTAGTAGCCTTTGTGCAAGGTGGTCTATGGGATCTTAATGATGGTACAATGAAACATGGTATGATATCTTGGGAATTTCTCTTAGGGGTTGTGTTAAAGCTTGATTGATGTTTGGTTGGCCATTGGATGACCTCTAAAAGATAAGCCCATTTGATGAGATTTGAAGACTATAAGCATGTTGTTGTTAGTTGATTCAATTTGGGTGATTGTGATTTCAAGGTTGGTGTCATGTTCAGGTTTGATTAGTTGATGTTGAAAAGAGTTCCTCCACCTTGAATTGGATCAACAAGCCCTCTAACATAACAAACCCCAAAACCCTCTTGTTTCACAAGTTAGGCAAGGGTTTATTGAAAACCCATACTCAAAACCTTCGTACAGCCAAGAAAATCCTAAAACACCTTCCAAAAGGTTTGCACAAGCTTCAAACTTCAAGAGATATTGCTACCCCCAAAGATTTCTTCAAACCGTAGCAGTAAACCACCATTTTCCACTCAAAAATGCACCATTTGACATCTAGGACATCACCTAAAAACCCTCTATTTTCCTCCCTTACACAAAAAAAAATTCACACATGTTTTATAACCATAACTAAGCCTTTCCATTGAGTTATAGGAGCATATAGTGGGTGAAAGGCTTAATACGACATTTTAATGCACTCAAAACCCTTAAAATAGGGTTTACAAATCGAGCCTCAGTAATTGGATTCTAAAATGCACAAAATCACTTGAAATCCAACCAAACTAAAACTAAAATAGAGTTAAGTCTACTTCCCATTGAATTCCATTAGAAAGAGAGCGCAATCACCCTGTACGAAATCATATAATTCAAGGAAACATCAGATCCCAAAGTGGAAAATGGTAGCAATCTTTGACAGGGTATTACTTTGATACCATGATGCTTATAAAATCTCCATTTGAACCTATGGGATCACATTGGTCCCCTCTACAATAACCTCTCTCAGTTTTTGTTACCTTAGAGTGGTTTTCTCGTGGTGTCTAGTTTTCAATTGATCGAAAAAGTGTCAAATGCAAGTAGTGGAAAGTTGCAAAGTGGTACAACTTTCATTCTGCAACTCATGTGACCAAACATACTATTCTAACATGTCTGAATAAGTATTTTTATTCTAGGCATGGTCCTCTTTTGCACCTAAACACATGGAATCGCTCTGAGCTATGTTCAACCAGATCAATCCCTTAAGGGTCCAATGTGCAAAATGGTTACAAACTTCAGCATGGTGTTACTCAAATACCGTGATTCTTAGAAACTTCATGTCTAATCCAATGAGATCATTTTGGACCCCTATGCAATACCTCACTTAGTTTTTTTTAATCTCAGAGTTAGTTTTTTGTGGTGTCCTATTTTCAGTTGATAGAAAAAGTGTCAAGTGCAAGTAGTGGAAAGTTGCAAAGTGGTGCAACTTTCATTTTGCAACTCATGTGATGAAACAAACTATTCCAATGTGTCCAAATAGGTAATTTTATGCTAGAAATTGTCCCCTTTCACACCCAAACATGCAGAATCACTCTAAACTACGTTCAACCGAATTGATCCCTTAAGGGTCCAAAGTGCTAAATGACTACAAACTTCAACAAGTTATTACTCATATACTATGATGCTTAGAAACTTTTTGTCTAATCCTATTGAATAATGTTGGGACCATCTACAATAACCTCTCTTGGTTTTTATTGTTTTAGAGTGGTTTTCTCGTGGTGTCCACCTTTTAGTTGATGGAAAAAGTGTAAAATGCAAGTAGTAGAAAGTTGCAAAGTGGTGCAACTTTTATTCTGCAACTTGTGTGACCAAATGTACTATTTGAAAGCATCTAAATAGGTATGTTTATGCTAGGAATAGTCCTTTTTTCAGCCAAACATGCAGAATCACTCTGAACTATGTTCAACTAGATCCAAACACGTAGAATCACTCTGAGCTATGTTCAATTGAATCAATCCTTTAAGGGTCCAAAGTGCAAAATGGCTGCAAACTTTAGCATGTTGTTACTCAGATACCATGACACTTATAAATTTATTGTCTAATCCTATGGGATCATGTTGGGCCCCTCTACAATAACCTCTCTTAGTTTTTGTTATCTAAGAGTGGTTTTCCTGTGGTATCCAGTTTTTAGTTGATGTAAAAAGTGTCAAATGCAAGCAGTGGAAAGTTGTAAAGTGGTGCAACTTTCATTTTGCAACTCATGTGACCAAATAGACTGTTCCAATATATTTGAATAGGTATATTTATGCTAGGAATGGTCCTCTTTTGTACCAAAACTTGCGGAATCACTCCAAGCTATGTTCAACTGAATCGATCCCTTAATGGTCAAAAGTGCAAAATGGCTGTAAACTTCAGCATGTTGTTACTCGGATACCATGATGCCTATAAAATTATCACCTAATCCTATGGGATTGTGTTGGGCCCCTCTAAAATAACCTATCTTAGTTTTTTTTATCTTAGAGTGTTTTTCTTCTGTTGTACAGTTTTTAGTTGATGGAAAAAGTGTCAAACGCAAGTAGTGGAAAGTTACAAAGTGGTGTAATTTTCATTCTGCAACTCGTGTAACCAAATGGATTGTTCCAACGCATCTGAATAGGTATTTTTACACTAGAAATGGTTCTATTTTGTACCCAAATATGCGGAATCACTCTAAGCTACATTCAACTGGATTGATCCCCTAAGGGTCCAAAGTGCAAAATGGCTGTAAACTTCATCATGTTGTTATTTGGATACTATGATGCTTAAAAACTTCTTGTCTAATCCTATTGGATCATGTTGGGCCTCTCTAGAATAATGTCTCTCATTTTATTTATCTGAGAGTGGTTTTCATGTGGTGTCCAATTTTTAGCTGATGGAAAAAGTGTCAAATGCAAGTAGTGCAAAGTTGCAAAGTGGTGCAACTTTCATTTTGCAACTTGTGTGACCAAATAGACTGTTCCAATATATCCAAATAGGTATGTGTTATGCTAGAAATTGTCCTCTTTCACACCCAAACACATGGAATCCCTCTAAGCTATGTTCAACCGGATCAATCCCTTAAGGGGCCAAAGTGCAAAATGGCTGCAAATTTTAGCATGTTGTTACTTGGATACTATGACACTTAGAAAAATTCTCATTTGATCCTATGGGATCATGTTGGGCCCCTCTACAATAACCTCTCTTGGATTTTTTTATCTCCAAGTGGTTTTCTCATGGTGTCCAGTTTTTAGTTGATAGAAAAAGTGTCAAATACAAGTAGTGGAAAGTTGCAAAGTGGTGCAACTTTCATTCTAAAACTCTTGTGACCAAATGAATTATTCCAACACGTCCAAATAGGTATTTTTATGCTAGTAATGGTCCTCTTTCACACCCAAACACACATAATCGCTCTGAGCTATGTTCAACTCGATCAATCCCTTAAGGGTTTAAGTGTAATATGTTGAAATAGGCCATTCAACCTATTGTTTAGGTTATGTCTCAATGATATGGTCCTGATGTAAGTAGGATAGGGAATAGGAATAAGAAAATAGCATTGGTAATGGCATTGGAAGAGATTACTAATTTTTCTCCTGTTGAAAATTCAGAATTGAGGACCCTTAAAAGCCAGGCTAGAAGAGGTGAAAAGAAGAAATTTCTTGAAAATAAGTTAGAATAGGTTGGAAATAGGGTGAGGTTGTGGAGTTTTATGTGTTCAAAAGGTTTTCAAGGATAGGGGAGGTCAAAATTATGTTATGGCATGATGCCTTAGTTGGGAAAACAGCGGTTTTGAATGAAAAAGAGAGATTTGAGGGAGTAAAAGTGGGTAAAGTCAAGGGGAAACATAATTTTGTGTTCAATTAAGTTTGTGTAGGAAGAATAAAGAGTGTTGGAATAGGTTTTGAGGTTCAGGTTTAGGGGTTCATTTTTCCAATTCGGCCAAGTATTTTTAGAGGGGGGTTCAGTTCGTTTTAGGCTCGTTGGTACAAAAAACATGTAAAAACAATATATATATGTGTGTGTGTGTGTGTGTAGCCTAGAAGCATGAATTAGGATTATAATATCACATAACATCATATAAAAAAAAAACCACCATAAACTTGAATGTCATTTAAAACATGCATGATAAATATTCATCATTGAAACTTGAATTGTTGTAGTTTTATATACAAAGTTTATTGATGCTAGGGTTCAATTTGTATGATTTTGAAAAAAGAAGCCAACTGAGTAGAGTTATTAGTGTTCTTCATAAATCATAAGAATTTTTTGAGTACACTATCCATTTTGATGTCTTCTTGTAGTCTCAAACATTATTTTGTATCATTGTTACATTGGTCTTGAGAGTGGTAGCTTAATATACCTCCACAATACAAAATTTGGTTTACCTGTGCACTACAACCATGACATAGGTAGATTTTTCTTTCAAAGAACCAAAGGGTGACTAAAAAATTGAACTGTATAAACACATATCATTTTGTAATATCAAGGATACTTTTCTAAACTTCCATGCATTGCTAATCAAAAAGGAAAAGTGTTTTTCCTAATTTGTATGCAGCCATGCTTTTGACATTGTCAAAAAGAGAAAAACTTCCTGAATGATGCAAAGGCATTGCCAAGCAATTCTAACTCTTTGCATGAGAGAAGAGAGATGTTGGAGAGTACATCAAGTCAGTGAGAATAGAAGTGTAATGTGTTTTATTTTGTAGTATCCCTTTGTTTCTCTACAAATGTGTTATAAATTCTCAGTTCAATGATGCAGAACAATTTTTGAGAAAAGAAAGTTGTGTCACAATCCACTTTCAATCTAGCAAGCAAAAATGAAATCTCAACCTCTTGTAATGAAAATGCTTGTTTTCAAAACAAATGAGTAATAATGAGATAGTTAAGATGTTTGAAGTTATTTAGAGGTCACTTTTAGGGTTCCATTGGGTGTGGGTCAAAGTCAAACTCCATAAAACATTTAAAAAATTGTTCAAAAAAAACACTTTTTTGGATGCCTAGGCACACGGGTTCTGTCTTGGTTTTCCTGGGGTTTGTCTGGGTTCTTCCCGGGTTCTCTTAGGTTTTTTTTGGGCAAACCGGACCAAAAAATGAAGGACCTTGGTCGAACCCACTGCCAAACCGAACTATGACCCGCACCACCTAAGCGAACCAGAACCAGAACTAGGGCTAAAATAGAAGAACTTGGTAACATAGATAATGTTTCAAGAAGTTAACTACTTCGTCTACTCTAAATATTATGTTTTGCAGGTGTTGTGAAGATTATGTATCCTTTTCTTAATTGAGTTGTTCCAATAAAAGGATTAAATATATTGGAATCTTTTATCAATCATTTCATGAAATACCAATTGAAAACGTGTTTTTTTCTTTTAGATAAAGTTGTTTACCATCAATCAATTAATTTATTCAAGACAAACCATTAAGGATAGCAATGATCAATGGTAGGGCTAACCAATTAATAAGTATACACATGAATAAGTCAAGCATGTACATGTGAATAAGGGAAGCATAAGTAGTCACAAACATGTACTTGCCTTGAAGTATACACATGAATACATAGTATACACAACTTAATACAAAGTATATGCACAAATACAAGGTATATGCATGAAAATGCATAAGTCACAAAGTATACATTGGAACACACATAAGTCACAAAGTATACACATAAGTTGTAAAGTACACTTGAATACATGTAACTCATATCTATTGAACCATGAATTTATAAAGAAAATATGGACACCATCGATAAAAAATATTTGCATTAACCAAATAGCCATGTATACATACATCAATATACGTTGATATAAGTATAAAATATAGGTACAAAATAGCCATATAGGCTTATGAGAATGCCATATAGGCATACAATGTCAAATATATCCAATACAAAGTCCGTACAAAACTACCATGTAGGCATACAACAAAGGGCTCTGGAATCAAAATTCATTTCTCTCCATGCTCTACAAATAAATTATTTCCCTCTGTTTGTCGATCTGATCGCAATAAGTTTGTCACTCATTTCTGTTGTGCTCGAGGAGGGCTTCTATTGATCATCCTTGTACTATTAAGTTCTTAGTGAATTTTTAACTATTACAATAAGAAGTAAAGACATTAATATATAGAAATTACATTATTAAAAATGATATATTTAACAAAATAATCACTTATGACCATCTCATGATAACTCTCCACAAGGGAAATATTTTCACATCGATGTTGATGCATGCTCAAGCCCTATATAAACCATCCAAATAGAAATTAAACTAAAAATCAATAATGGTTTTATTGTTCACTAGAACTAACATCTATAACAATGAATGTAAATTTAAATTTAGTAATTTGCCTCATACCTCCCCTGTCAGAGCCATCGAGGATTGTATAGCAGATAAAACATGGATATCCATTTCCCTCATAACATTTGGAGGTGTTTCTGCCTCCAACATATGAAAATAAAATAATAAATTATTAAATCACAAAAAAGTTACAATAGTGATTGACGTTATGACTTATAATGTATGAGATCTAATGAATTTTTTTTTGAGTACTTATTAAACTATATATTTTTTATTATCATGCTTACTATTTTCCCTATCCATATCTTGTTCAAAAGGATGCAGTTTTAGGCTTTTACCCACAACAGTAAGCCACTGAACCATTTGATTAAATGCTTTGATAGACATGTATGATAACTGTGGTGGCATAGAGAAGGTAGTGAATTGTTTGAAAAAATGGGTCAAAAGAAACGGGGTCTGATGGTGATGTAATGCCATTATAAACAAATGCATTTCATGGCATTCCATCACCGTAAAACCACATTTCTTTCAAACATTTTTTAAAAAAGTTTATTGCCTTCTCTATGGTATTATTGCTTACTATTATTCTTTGATAGATATTTTTCCAATCATCCATATTTTGTTGGAAAGAACCTATTTTAGGCTTTTAGCCATAGCAGGAAAGAAGTGAGTTGTTTGATAAAATGCTTTGGTGCACATGTATGAAAATTGTGGTATCATAGAAAAGGTGGTGAGCAGTTTGAAGAAATGCCTCAAAGAAATGTGGTCTCATGGTGATGGAATGGAATTCCATCACCATGAGACTACATTTCTTTGAGGAATTTTTTAAAACTACTAACTTCCTTGTCTATGGTATTGCTTATTATTATCATTTCATAGGGTTTTTCCAAACATTCATAGTTTTTTGTGCAAGTGCACCTTTGCAAGCACATGCTTCCATGTGAAGTAATTACATCACTGCTTATGTTGACTTTCTAAACAACTATATTGTAGTTTAAATTTTGTCATCTATCAAAATCTAGTTATTAGTTATTGAATTTGAAGTAATACTTTGAGTTTGAATGATGTTTAATGCAACGTAACCAATGATATAGATATAAACTACAAAAATCTATTAAGTACAATTCATTAGTTAAAATCTTTATCCTATTACCTACGTGTAGGTTTGAGTAAATCCACTAGCACTAGGAGGTGTTCCCTTGAAACCTCTAATATTAGCCTGTTCAACATCCAAAATAACATATTAAAATGCCATTTGTAAAACAATGCTATTAACATGTAATAAATTTATAATTGTTTACTAGTTATATACCCCACCGATAGGTGTACTATAGAAAAAGGTAGGTGGAGGGCTGGCGTATCTAGTCTCAACATTGTAACCCTACAATTTTATTAAAATCATAAAACTAAATTAGTTAATCTTGCATTTCAAAATCAAAATTTAATAAATTAAATTCAATAAACATGCTAACTTTTACTTGAGTATCAATTCCATACACATCATGCAAAATGTCAGTCACCCTCTCCATCTCTGTAGCTGCATACAGATTCTGTGTAGTAGCCTCCTTAGTGTCGATGGGGTCATATTAACAAGTCACCCCACAAGATTGACACACATGGGTTTGAAGGCCACCACTCAAAGAATCCCCTAGATGACATTGTAGAATAGGGCTAGTATGATGTATGACACTCTAGGTCAAAGTGTTGATCACCTACAATGTCTCTGCATGGACACTCTCCTTCATGATGATAGGCATAACAACGTGCTCATGAGGCTGCCTAGTGAGAGCTCATCTCCCTTGCCACATAGGATTTGGCTGTGCACCGAGCCTATCCTGAGCTGACCCCCCACCTCTCCCTTGGAAGTCCCTCATATCAAAATAATTTGGTATTTTGTTCAATATGAAATCACTATATAGTTTCCTAAGAAAATACTAGGGCACTTCACAATTGTTGCACGGTCGGTCATCAAAGACCATGTACCACCTATCATAAAAATGGTTCCTAATCTCTTGGTGGTGGCACCAATGAATAGGAAACCTCTTCGCATTGGGGCTAATATTTTGATTTGTGCGTGGGTCAGTGAATAATGAGCACAAAACACATTTTGTAATTTTTAAATCCTTTACTTTTTTATATGATAGTTTATCTGCATAATATTCCCTAGCTGCCTGCCTCCTATCTTGCCATCCAGTTATTTGTTTGCTAATTGAATCTACATTTTTTAACATTTCTTTTAATTAATTTTCTAGGGTCATTCTTTCTGTGGTTGAACCATTTGGATCACTCAACCTACTAATAAAATCCTCAAAAAAAAAATTTGTTGTTCTCAATTTCACTCATTAAATTTTATTAAGTGTTAGGAGGGTGTTGAGTGATTGGTGGAGGAGGTTGTTGAGGTTTATTTTCTTGTTGAGGATTTTGTTCTTGAGGATTTTGAGGGTTTTCAGGTTCATTTGCTTCTCCTACAAATTCAAAAAAATATATATCAAATATAACCTAAAGCTAACAAAATCAACCTAAAACTAAGAAATTCAAAACAAATAGAAAATAATAATTACCTCTCCCAGATCTTCATCACCGTCGTGCCATCCTTGCAAAGAAATAGAAAATGTTGTTGAAGATTTTTGCACAATACCTTCTCCTAGAACACGAGCGTGAAATATGGAGGTTTTGGTCGCAGGTAGAACAAAAAAATAATTGAAATGAAAATGAATGACTTCCATGTTTCTAATTCTAACATGAAATAATACGAGTGCATTATAATCTACTCACGCTATGAGTTTTCAAACTTTTTTTAAAAAGTGGCCACAAAATTTCTACCCAACTTCATGCACTCACCCACCAACTACATCTTGCTCAATTCAAATATTGATACAATGGTGGAAATTGAAACAAATATGGACATATTTTTAAATAAGCCATGATTTTAATTGATGCCAAATATTCTTAGTACAGTACTAAAGTGAAAGGTCTATTGAATGTAAAATGGCACACTAAAGAAGAATATAATGCTTGGTTGGAGAAATACATAGAATGAATCTATGTAGAGATTAATGAAGAAGATGAATAATGGATAGGAGAAGAAAAATGCATAGCTTGAATATAGTTCAGATTTGGCTTTTAATAAAACATAATGAAATATTGTTCTCTCATCAATTTGAGATGGGTAGGACATGGTGCTAATATGGATAAAATAATTTTGACATTTTATCTGCTTTCCTTGTCTTGCTTCACAAGTTTTTCTATTTGGTTTTCCCATGGTTGGCATTTTTTAGGCATGTGGAGAATATCTTGAATGTGTTGTAACAAACCAATGATGTCCTTTTGAGGTGGGACCTATTTTCTACAACGATTTGAGGTTAACTTTTCCTCATGTTTATTTTCTCCACCTGAAGACTCGAGTGTAACTGAAAATGGAATATTGTTGCAGTGGCCCAATTAAATTTTGGTATGTGTGCTTCCTAGCCTGAAGCTTTTTTTCTCTTTCATGTCTATAAGAAAGAATTTAGGGCTAGAGGAATGAGTTAGATGAAAATTTTGAGTTAACACTGTGAAATTGTTAGGACAATATGAAGCAAGTTTTAGAGTTTTTTGTCTTAAGTTTCTTTTTGATTTCATTGTTATGCATGTAATTTTGATAACAGTATAATATTTAAAATACAGAGTAATATTAGTTGCATGGCTATTATCTCTCCTTGTATGTGTTCTATAAGTTATGAGTGAAAGTAATCCAAGATTTCATTTTTTTGTCTCTATCATTTCTTTGTGGATGTTTAGTTTCATGATTTCTTATTGATTCAATTAATTAGTACAAGTGCTTGGGTGAGATTAATAACTTGTAAGAACTGGGTGCTAGGATGGTTGTAAGTAGTAATAATCATGAATGTCATAATGCAAGGTTTCTTGAGGTTATAGGTCCTATTGTTTAAGTTGTTATCAGGTCACATAGATTGGTATTGACTCCATACTTGGGATAAAGGCACTAGTTAGTGAAAAGTACTTGTGGTTCAGTTTTGGTGTTGATTCATTAGCTACTCATTTTTTAAATCACAAACTCTCAAATGGATACTACTATTATTCTTTTGTGTTGAAGTTCAAACTTCTCATGTGTAATATATATATGAGATTGATTAATAAGTTGTCAACCCATTTGATGCATTATATTGAATGGTTTTATGTGAGGTATTTATTAGTGACAATGTATTTGATTATAATTGTGTGAAGTGTCTGAGTGTACATTGTGGGATCACCCTCCCAAGTTTCATAGAGTCCAAAGAGCAGGAATAGAAATCTTGCACCTTCTATTCGTTCATTGCAAAAACCCTTTAGAAGTACTGATAATTGGAAATGGAAAAGTCCATAGGTATTTCTGGAGATCAATTTGGTTCTTAAAAAAATAAACAACAGATTGGCAACTCTATTAGGGACTAGCTAAGTCCAAAGTCTCTAATTCAGATCTGGTATAGTCACAGTTAGTTATTTGTTATGATATTCTTTGCTATTTGAAGAATAATAGGTTTTAAATTTTGTTGCATTAGTCCCATCATATTGATTTTTATGTGTCAAATCTTGTTCCATTCTACTACCTTATGTAGAGTAATGTTAAAAGTCTTTTCTGAAGTAACAAGTTCAAATCAAAGTGCAATCACTTTCTATTTCCCAGTATTCTAGGTGGCGACTCTGAGTTTTCAAACACCAGTGTAAAGATCATTTCACAAAAGGACAACAAGAATAAATATTGTGTAGTATTCAACATCATGAGGAATACTAGAAGTTATGTGAAGAAACACCCTAAGTAGAAGGTAGAATCTGAACCTAGAAAAGAGAAGCAACCTGAATGGGTCAAGAAATGCTTTGGATTTAGAGATTCTTTTGATTCCCCTATTGATGTATCTCCTACTTTCAATATTGATATAACTAGTGCTAGTATCCATGAAGAAGGACATGAGCTTCAAGGGTCTAGCATACACCAAGGAATTTTTCTAGTTGAACAAGTGTTTGACAATTAGCTTAATATTTCAAGAGAGGAAGATAGGTGGGAGTTTTGGGAAAAGAATAAGAAGTTCTCTAAGCCTTTAACTCTTGGACTTTTATCCACATTTAATGGAAAAAAAATTAAGCCAAGAGGTAAATATTTTGATGATCTAGTCCACTTTTCTCTTGAGGAAGACCCTACTGATCAACACTACTATACTCTTGCCCCAAGTGAGCCTAGAGATGTTCTAGAAAATGAGGAAGATATAGATACAAAAATGAAACCTCTAGAAGAGGAAGAGCTAAGGCTTAAAGAAAAATGTTAAGAAATAACTTGCACAATAAAATAATATGATATGAAATATGCTGCAAATACTTGATAATAACTGAGAATAACAAGCCACTTCAAGGGGAAAAACCTCCAAATATCTCTAATGAGAACACACTTCACAACTTGATGATGAAATAAGACTCACAACCTCCTATATATACCTATTTATGCCAAGGATATCACCTAGGCCGACTTAGACACACCTATATAAGACTTAGGCCGACCTAAACAACTAAATAACAATATACTAATGATAATATGACTTAATAGAGAGTTAAGATAGCCACAAGCCGACTATTCATAACCTGATGTACCATAATATTAAGGGCGTAGCATGCCCCCTTCTTCAAAGAAGCATTGTCCTCAATGCTAATCAAGTTTGGAAACTTTTGAATGAACTCCTCGTCTTCCAATGTGGCATCTTCAACTAGTAAATTCTTTCATTGGATGAGATACTCAGTGATAGTTCTATTCCTCAGCTTCTTTGTGCGTGTTTGATGAATGCACTCCGGTTCCAAAATGATTCTTCCTTCTTCATCTAGCTCAAGAAGTGTTTTTGAGTGGGAATATTATGCCCAATTACCTTCTTCAAACAGGAAACATGAAAAACTTGATGTATCTTTGTTGTTGGTGGCAACTCAAGCTTGTAGGCAACACTACCGATCTTCTGCATGATTTGGTATGGACCATAATACTTTGGAGACAACTTATTATTCTTTCTTTTCTGCTTGCTTTAGTGAGATTTTCTTATAAGGTTGCAATTGCAAGAAGACCCAATCCCCAACTTCAAAACTTCTTTCACTACGATGTTGGTGCCTGTTGTTTCATTCGATTTTGTGCCATGGCTAAATTCTCCTTGAGTCCGAAAGTACTTGTTGTTGATGAAGCAAGTGGTCTTCTACTGCCTGAATTCTTGGGGACACCTTAATTGATGATGTGATGGAAGGAGGATGATATCCATAAAGTGCCAAAAATGGAGACATTTTTGATGAGCTATGAAAAGAAGTGTTATACCACCATTCCGCAAGTGGTAGCCAATCTACCCACTGAGACTGTTTCTCTGAAGTGAAACAACGTAGATATCCTTCCAAACACTTATTAACAACCTCCATTTTCCCATCTAATTGAGGGTGGTATGAAGAGCTAAGAGCCAATTGAGTACCCAAACATGAGAATAAATCTTTCCAAAAGTGACTAGTGAAGATAGGATCATGATCACTAACAATAACTTTAGGTGTACCATGTAGCTTTTGGATATTCTCCAAAAAAGCTTTAGCCACTGCACTTGCTGTAAAAGGATGTGTTAATGCAATGAAATGTGCATATTTAGTGAGCCGATCAACTACCACCATGATGACATTATGACCTTTAGATTTGGGAAGCCCTGTGATGAAGTCCATGGATACCTCTTCCCAACGCTGGCTAGGAATAGATAAGGGTTGCAAGAGACCTAGTGTCTTAATTGTCTCCCCTTTATTCCTTTGACACACCAAACATTCAGCCACAAATTTTTGAACATCACCCTTTAGCCCCTCCCAAAAGAAATCTTGCTTGACTCGATGATATGTCTTCAAAAATCCTGAATGACCACCCACTGGAGACTCATGCAACTCTATGAGAATCTTGATTTTAAGGTTGGAATTCTTGCAGAGATACAAATGCTCTTTATACCAAAGAGTATCTCCCTTCCAACAAAACTTATCTGAACTACTAGGATCACTTTTTAATTGCTCGATGAGATTACTTGTCGCAACATCATTTTGCCACTCTGCTTTGGCTTCCTCCACCCAATTTGCTTGTAATATTGAAAGGGCACACAATAAGGCTTCATCTTTCTCATCCTTCCTTGACAGTGCATCTGTGACAATATTTTCTTTCCCTTTCTTATATACAATCTCAAAGTCATATCCTAACATCTTAGTGACCCATTTTTGTTGCTCTTCAGAAGATAGTCGTTGTTCCAAAAAATATTTTAGGCTATCATGATCTATCTTAACCTTGAAATGTCTACCCAATAGATAAGGCCGCCATTGTTTCACTGCATGGAGTATTGCTAGCATTTCCTTCTCATAAATAGGTTTTAGTTGATTCTTACCTTTTAATTGACAACTCTCAAAATCAATTGGTCGACCTTCTTGCATGAGCACTGCTCCTATCCCATTTCCAGAAGCATCACATTCCATAATGAATTCCTTGGTGAAGTCAAGAGTGGCAAGTACTGGAGTTGTACACATAGCCTCCTTCAATCTCTCAAATGTTGTATTGGCAGACTCATTCCAATGAAAAGAATCCTTCTTCAATAGAGTGGTGAGAGGTGCTACTATACTACCATAATTCTTCACAAATCTTCTATAGTACCCTGTCAATCCCAAGAATCCTATCAGGTTCTTAATGGTTTTTGGAATAGGCCATTCCATGATAGCCTTAATTTTGTTAAGGTCCACCTTTACTCCTTCATGTGAAACTATGTGTCCCAAATACTCCACCTCTGTAAGACCAAAAGCACACTTGGATGGCTTAGCATAGAGTTTATGATCTTCAAGTATTTGTAATGCTTGGTCCACATGTTGCAAATGTTCTTCCCAAGTCTTGCTATAAATTAAGATATCATCAAAGAATACTAGCACAAACTTTTGCAAGAACTTCTTAAAAATGGAATTCATCAAACTTTGGAATGTAGATGGTGCATTGGTAAGACCAAATGGCATCACCAAAAATTCATAATGACCCTCATGAGTCCAAAATTTTGTCTTACAAATATATTTCTCCTTAATCCGAATTTGGTGATAGCCAGATCTAAGATCTAACTTGGTAAAAAAACATAGCTCCATTTAATTCATCTAGCAAATCATCAACGACTAGAATCGGAAACTTATCTTTAATGGTGTACATGTTGAGCACTCTATAATCTAGACACATGTGCCAAGTATCATCCTTCTTACGTACCATCACCACAGGCAAGGAGTAAGCACTTTGGCTATGCCTGATGATTCCTACCTCTAGCATCTCTTCAACAATTTTTCCTATCTCACTTTTTTGTATGTGTGGATACCTGTAAGGCCTGATGTTTGGTGGTTGGCTCCCTAGGACTAACTTTATGGCATGATCATGATCCCTCTTAGGAGGAAGTCCTTTAGGAATATCTCCAAGAACAATTGAGTGACGATCAATTATAGCTTGCAAATCTAGATGAGTAGGAGTATTAGATTGAGAGACTTCTAATGAACATAGTTGGGCCACAATTCCATCCACTCCTTTCTTAAGCAACTTTTCCATTTGATGAGATCTTACCATTTGTGGAGATTTTTCCTTCAACCCTCTTAGCTCTACTAGCCCTCCTTCTAATTGAAATCTCATGAATATTTCTTGGAAGTTCATCTCAATTGTTCCTAATATAGTAAGCCATTGTACTCCCAAAACAATATCTGCTATACCCATGGATATCGCATACATTGGGGTATCAAGTTGATAATCTACCATGGATAATTTAATGCTATGACACTTCCCTGAACAACTAACTGTACCACCATCTACAATCAAAACTTGAAACTCTAGAGCTGGATATATGAAACAATTTAGACGAGTAGCTAACTTTTTGTTGATGAAATTATGAGTACTACCTGAGTCGATCAACACTGTTACCTTCTACTTCTTTACGAATCCCACCACCTTGAGAGTTTGTGGAACACTGAAACCTGAGAGTGCATGAAAAGAAATGATTGGTTGAGAATCATGTGATTCCTCATTTGACTCCCTTTCATCTTCTAGTATGGGTTCCTCCTCTTCTTCCTCATTGGGACCTTCAATATAAAATGATTTCTTTTCTCTACATTTATGTTCTCGACTATATTTGCTATCACAATTGAAACACAATCCTTTTTCTCTTTTCTCCTCAATTTGTTGTGGAGTCAACTTAGTAGGTTGTGTTGAATATCCTTTCTCTCTTGTCACATTAGCCCCTTGCTTCTTAGGAATCAATTACTTCTCCTTTACCCTGCGTGCTAAGATAAAAGACTCATTTATGGAACTAGGACTAAACATGCATACCTCATGTTGAATGTGATCCTTGAGACCACCAAGAATAAGTCATTCAATTTTTCCTCCATAATTGAATCCACCCTTAAGGATAGATTTTGGAATTACTAAATATAATCCTTAACTAATCTTGTTTGTTGAAGTTTAGCTACCTGGCTGAAGAAGTTGTCTATGACGCTATTGCTATATTGTGCTTGGAGTTCCTCTGTAAAAATTGACCATGAGACAGTGAGCGCCTTTTTCCTTCTATGAGTGCAAAGCCAACGATACCAAATTAATTGATCTAGTTCTAAATATAGGGAAGCCATTATGACCTTTTGTCCATTTGGGATTTGGTGTACTTCAAAAAAATTCTCCATTTGGTTTATCCATGTGAGAGGATCCTTACCATCAAACTTGCGCATATCCATCTTTGGAAATAAATTCCTAGATCCCATAGGAGTACTAAAGCTTGTGTCCATGGTAGCTGACCTAGAATTTTCACCTTGGGCACTTGAGAACTCCTTTCTTGGTTCAGCCATGTAGGTGCTTAACATGTTTCGTATGTCCGATATATCTCCTCTTAGGTCACACATATCCATCTTCATTGAGGAAATGTCTTCCTTGACCTTATTGATTTCCTCATTATGAGTAACATCCTCGATTGTTTCACTATCCTTGTCAGGAGTCTTCCCTGGAGTGACAACATTCTTTTTACCCCTTGTTCCAGGCCCCAACATGATGGAAACAACTAATGTTGATATAAATCACAAAAATGGAATTTAAATTCTCTTAAATTTTTACTGTAATATCCTTTGGTATTTCTTCAAAAACCCAATAAAAATAAGACTTTAATTCAACAAGATGTGCGAGATATGTAGATTCCAAAAAAATAGTGTAGAAACCCTAATTCTGCAATAATTCACTTAATTCTACTCCAATTGTTCTGAACTCTGGACTGCAGCTTTTCGAATATGTTATTCAAAAACCCTTTAAAAATCAGAAAAAAATTCGCCAAAATCTGAAAGATATGCTTTTCCCAAAATCGCCTCCAAAATTGAGAAAAACCTTGCCTGTATGGTGCCAAGATCATGCTCTGATACCACTTGTTAAGAAATAACTTGCACAATAGAATAATATGATATGGAATATGCTGCAAATACTTGATAATAACTGAGAATAACAAGCCACTTTGAAAGGGAAAACCTCCAAATATCTCTAATGAGAACACACTTCACAACTTGATGATGAAATAAGACTCACAACCTCCTATATATACCTATTTATGCCAAGGATATCACCTAGGCCAACTTAGACACACCTATATAAGACTTAGGCCGACCTAAAAAAATAAATAACAATATACTAATGATAATATGACTTAATAGAGAGTTAAGATAGCCACAAGCCGACTATTCATAACCCTATGTACCATAATATTAAAGGCACATAGCAAAAAAGAAGAAAATAGAATGGAGTTAAAAGAGAGGGAAGATAGGTTTAGAGCTAAGCAACTTGAAAGAGATGAGAGGAGAAAAAATTTGGAAAAAATGAGAGAAGATGTCGCTAGGCATAAGAATTTTGAGGAAAATATTTTTAAATTTGCCTCTAAGATGACCAATGATATTGCTAAAGCAATAGTCTAAATGGGAACCTCAGCTAATGATACCTACACAACAATTGTCTTAATTACTAGAGCCTTAGATTTTCCTATTCATGCTAAGAAGATGTCATTTATAGATCATGGGAAGAGACTTGTTGACCAACCCAAGAAAACTACATTCAATACCAATACTAATAAATGACATACTCTATTGGCTTCAAGCTCTAGACATACCAATAGTGAGTCACAAAAGAAGAAATTTGATGAGCATACTCCTAGTGGAGGTGGTGGTGGAGATCAAGTGGTGGTGGAGGAAAAAATAAGAATGATAATTCTTATTTTCAAGATGATGAGGGAAGTAAGATAGGGGGAGGTGATGGTGAAAGTGGAAAGGGTAAAGATAGTATTCACTCTAACAACAAGAAAGATGACGAGCACATAGATTATCATAAGGATCGGTGTACTAGGAGGCCACTCCAAGTAGATAGATACTAGTAATTGTGTCTCACTAGAATACCTAGCTACCATAACCCATTCCCTATTGATTTTAGGATTGCTCTAGTTAAATTCTCTGGAAATAATGCCTTGAGTGTTGAAAAACATATCAAAGCATTTGATAATGTTTTGAATGATTTTGAGGTGGAGGCAGAAGATGTCATGATGAATTTGTCCATGCAGTCTCTCATTGAGGATGCTCGAGAGTGGTATAGAAGTTTTCCTGCTGAAAGCATTGGCTCTTGGGAGGAATTCAAGAGGGTCTTTAGAGAACAATATGGTCACAAGACTGATTCAAGCTTTCTGTTGAATCAATTTAATAATATTGTTAAATTTTCAAATGAATTTGTTTCTAAGTTCAACACAAGGGTTTAGAAGGCTAGGAAAAGGTTGCATCCTCATCTGAAATTAAATGATCATGTATGTTTGGTAAATTAATGCAATGCTTTTGATGCAAAAATGAGTTATCGCTTGCTAGATAACAATTTTCAATCATTAAGGGAAGCCTTTAAAATGGTAGAGCATATTAAAAATATTAGTAGAGAAACTAGTAAGGTTTGTAGAAGAGATGATCCAAAACTCTTCAAAAATTCAAAAAAGAAAGACAAGATTTTAGGTGCTAAAGGGGGAACTATTGAGGATAAGCTTGATAGTTTTATGAAGACCATCAATGATAAGATTGTGAAGAAAGACAAGGTTCAACCTTAAAACTACCAAAGGAAAAAAGTTCCCCTAGGTTCCAAGACCACCCATATAATACCAATTGGTATAGTGGGAAGCATGTCCTAAATAATTAGAGAAATAACCAAAATAAAGCTCCTCCAAACCCTCTACAAAATAATTTAGGGAATTTTGTTGACGATACTCCTTGGTGTATGACTTACCAAATACAACATTCTTATCATAAATGTGTAGTAGCATAGATGGTTGAAGTAGAGGATGACATACCTAAAGACTGTGATCAACAAGATGAAGAGGATGGTGATGTACTTATGATTATGGGTGACTCTGTTGTTGCCTGCAATGAATTCTCTTCCGATGAAGGTTTTTATGAAGTGGATGTAGATAATCAAAGGCAAGTTGCTAATGCATTTCATCAAAAATTTATTTATGATGAGGATGCCAATAGTGATGTTGAGGTTTAAACTTTGGATGAAATTGAAGATGGTTTTTCATTAAGAAGACCCTCAAAAGAGAAGATTGCACAATATACTACAATATTGGCTACCCAAGCTAGACATTCCTATCATTTGAGGAATAGAACCATTGGAGGTGAACAAGGTAGTCCTCTTGGTCTTTTCATCAAGGAACAAAATGACAAGGGAAAATAGCATGAACCTAGTGGAAAAGTGGAAGCAGTCAAAGCTAAAGAAGGCAAGGGAGATAAAATTTGGGCCAAGAGAGTAGAAAAACCAAAATCCCTTCAAGGACACAAATCCCCTGGTGAGAAGTTAAAGACACAAAAGAAAAATTCTAAAGTCATGACAAAGGACGCTAAGCACAAGGTTGAGGCAACAAAAAATCAACAGAAAGATAATAGCAATGAATAAGGTATGCTCCCCATCGAACTACACAAGTATACTCATGTTGATATGTTTTAGTTACTTAGCCAAGTTAAAGTATTTGTACCTTTTTATTGAAATTATGAGAATAGAGGAACACAAAAAAGGGAAATAGCCCTTATCAATGGTGTTTCTATAGCATGTAATGATTTAGTGGTGCTCACTCCACCCAAATTAAGTGAAACGGATAAGAAACGTATGGAAATTAAGGGAGTAATTACTGAAATTCCCCATATTTTCTTAGGAAATTTTGTAACTACTTGTCTCGATAAGGTAGATCCATTTTTCCTTACCCTGGTCATTGGGGGAAATTTTATAAAGAATTGTATCATTGAATCTGGTGCATCCAACAATACCATGCCAACTAAAATCATGGATGCACTAGGGTTAAAGGTTCATAACACACATGGCAAGTGTTATTCCATGGATACAAGATAGGTCACTATCATAGGTGTGATAAATGAACTTCCTTATAGATTAGCAACCTACCCTAACAAAGAATTCAAAATGAGTGTGGTAGTGGTAGATATCCCACCTAACTATGGAATGTTGTTATCACGAAAATGGAGTGCATTTATGGGAGGTAGTATGAAGTGTGGCATGTCTTATGCCACATTTACCATTCATGGTAAGAATGTTCAAGTAATGAGAGAACTAAGGGTACCACATATGTTGGAGCATGTTATTGAAGATGACACAATTATTTTCATAGATATTAATATTGGTGATTATGAACTTATGATATCCCAAGTGAGAGCTAAGTATCCCTACAATAATAATAGACTAAAGCAATATAGGAATGTTGTTTGGGATTCCATTAAGAAGTTTGATGATTTTGCGATTGATTAGATGGAAAGAGGACATAATAGAGTAGCCGATTTACTTGCTAATATCACATTGAGACCTGATGATATAACTTTCATGGGTATATGCAAGATCATGATGGGCCAAAAAGTGGCGATATGATGGGTATGTGTAGGGTGTGTGGTTGACGACTAATTTTTTAGCTAAAATTGATGAAATGAAAATGGTTTTTAAAGGAGATTATCAACTTTCCACCAATATAAATTATGCTTTACTTTGAATTTAATAAATTATTATTATTCATTTTCTATTTGAATCATGACTAAAGTCTTGATTGATAGGCTGATTGAAAAACACCTAGAGCATTAAAATGGTATCACATTTCTTGAATCTAAAACATGTGTCACATTCTATGTTTTGCATACTATAGGATTAGAAAAAAATGAATTTCATGAAGTTTTGACCAAGTTAAGGCAGTCAGACATACGAGTTTTTATATTTTTTAAAAGTTGTAATTAAAAATTCATAATTAATTATTTACTTGAAAATAAAATTACAAAAAAATATGAATCACATTGTGACATGAGTCCTCTACTTATATATAAAATATGATAAAAGAATATTATCGACAGACACCTACTTCTAATTTTTTTTCCTGAAATTTAAGTACTACTGCATTGAAATTTCAAATTTTCACCAAATAGATTTTTTTTTTTAAATAAACCTGGTAGTTTAGATACTAAATTCAATTTGCTAAATATTTTATTCTTACATATTTTTGAAATAATACAGATAACTTATTCATTTTTTTATGTCAAGTTTCCTAACTTTAATTTTTCTAAATTTTTTGCCACTTAAGGACCTATTTTTCCATGATGATCCTACACATACCCTCATAGGAATATATAAGGTTGAGATACAAACAAGGCCACTCATCCCTGACAATGTATACAATCGGATGATTTTTAATGATGATGAGGATATTCTCATATTCCTAAATTGTGTTGATAAATATGAGGGTCAAAAGATTGACTTTGATGGATTTGTTGAGAATATTGATGGAAACGACACAATGCTTGGAAAAGAAGTCATCCAATTAAAGAAAAATAAAATCCCCAAAGGCATTGTGGGTATGTGCAAGATCATCATGGAAAAAATAGGCCCTTAAGTTGTAAAAAATTCAGAAAAATCAAAGTTAGGCAACTTGACGTAAAAATTTGAATAAGTTATCTATATTATTTAAAAAATATGTAAGAGTAGAATCTATATAAAATTGAATGTAGTTTCTAAACTACTAGGTTTATTTAGAAAAAGAAATCTATTTGGTGAAAATTTGAAATTTCAATGTAGTATTACTTAAATTTCAGGGGAAAAATAAGTAGGTGGTTGTCACCACCCTAACCACAATAAAATGATAATATTTTTTATAAGATTTTAGACATAAATAGAGGACTAGTGTCTGAATGTGATGCATATTTTTTTGTAATTTTTTTCAAGTAAATAATTAATTATGGTTTTTATATTACAACTTTTAAAAAATATAAAAACTCGTATGTCTGACCACCTTAATTTGGTCAAAACTTCATGAAATTCAATTCTTCTTTTTTAATCCTATAGTATTTGAAGCATAGAATGTGATGCATGTTTTGCATTCAAAAAATGTGATACAATTTGAAAGGTATAGATTTTTCTCAATCAACCTATCAATCAGGACTTTAGTCGTAATTCAAATAGAAAATGAATAATAATTATTTATTAAATTCAAAGTAAAGTATAATTTTATATTGGTGGAAAGCTGAGAATCTCCTTTAAAACCCTTTTCATTTCATCAATTTTGGATTAAAAAATTTTCAACCACATACCCTACAAATACCCATCATATCGCCATTTTTTGGCCCATCATGATCTTGCACATACCCTTGTAGCTCTTGAAAGGGTATTTGATAGTCAAGATAAAAAAAAAGGCCAAAACAACTACTATTCACACAAAGGACCTAGAAGAAGTAAATTTGGGGACTGAAAATGCCCCTAAGAAAGTTTATGTAGGGAAAAGGATGAAGCCAAAGGTAAGGGCAATGTTAATTTCCTTACTTAGAAAATACGGACATGTCTTTGCTTGGTCATATGATAACTTGAAAGCTTACAGAGAGAAATTGTTTTAGCATGAAATTCCTGTAAAGGAGGATGCTAAACCTTTCCAGAAAAAAACAAAGACCAATTAATCCTACTTTTGCTCCCAAGATGCAAGAGGAGTTGGTGAAGTTAAGAGATGCTAGTATTATAAGACCCATTAGACACTCTTCATGGGTATCTAATCTGATACCAGTAAGAAGAAACAATGGTGACCTAAGATTATGTGTTGATTTCAAGAACCTGAATGTATCCTCATTAAAGGAGAATTATCCATTGCCAAACATGGAAGCTATGTTACAAAAGGTGACTAGTTGTCAGCTACTATTAATGATGGATCAATTTTTTGGTTATAATAAAGTAAAGGTAAAGGAGTCTGAGTAGTATAAGATTGCATTTACAACTCCTTGGGGTCCCTACGTCTATGCCAAAATTCCTTTTTGCTTAACGAATGCAGGTGCCACTTTTCAGAGAGCTATGTGATGGAGTCCTTAAAATTTTGACATTTAGAAGTCCTTTTGTGCTTGGTAATAGCATGTCACATGTTACCCATAGGTAGGGTTTAAGGTTTTACCTTTGTATCCTTGTTTTCAAATGCTTCACTCTTAAGCCTTGGGAATTTTAATTTTTAGTTGACTTTTTTTTCCTGATTGTTGGTTGTTTAAGTGATCATTTGAGCCATCATAGTGCGTTACCTTAACAACCCTCTTGTCTAAATTGTCCAGTCATCTTCAATCATAGAAGTGTTTTATTTCTCCTAATGTTGAGCTTTAATATTTAATTCCTAAGTGACTTAATTCTAAGTCATCTATTCCCAAGGGTAAAAATGTCGTCGGCCTAATCATGGCCCTCTTTTATGGCTAACTTTGTCGTATGTCTAAGATCAAAGATCATCTAATTGTGGGAATCAATCTGAGCCATTCCCTGCTAGCTCATAGGTCCCAACTGAAGTCTCTTTAACTACTGAATGGTCTACAATATGTTAACACATGTTTAATCGTGGGTGTGGACCCAACCGTCACTTTGAATTGAGATGCTCAAAGTTTTACAATCAACGATGATTATTGAGAGGGAAGAGTTGATCGCTACCATTCCCCGCCATCTCGTAGAGACAAGATGCAAACTTGTTAAAAGTTGTGAGGACCATGAAAAGTTTCCATGTATTTCCTACGGCTATTGGTAGGTGGAGCCCATAAGTATACGAAGAAGGATCTAGTTGGCATATTTTTATTGGCCAGTTGTTTAGGTTGGAACAATGATGAAATTCAAATGTAATTGACTCAATATAAGTCAACTGAGATAGCCATCTCAACTGAAGATCAATAGTGCACATTCAATACTATGAGTACACCCATTGTAATGGTTTTGCTTCATGTGAGCAAGTAGTAATGGTAGAGGTAACTCATAAATCTACTCAATTTTCCCAAAATATATGTAGTTCTCACATAATTGAGATTTGAAGACATTTATGGTGCAATGCAAAAAATCAAAGGAATCAATTTGTAGTGTTTGTCGCGACTAGAATTAGGATTTTTTTGATTGAAAGTCGTAAGTATGATAAACATAGTTTTATGTTTTATTCCATTTTTTTAAAATTAGGGTTAGCTTTCAATTTTCTTTCATTGAATGTGTTTTATTGCTCTACTTTAATTGCTCGAAGTTAGGGTTAATTCAGTCTTTAAAAGGTCATAACCCTATGAGACCTTTTGGAATTAGTATTTAGATTGAGCCCTAGGTTTGAATTAGGAGGTTGGTAGTTGGAATCTTTCTTGTTAAAATCCTAGCCTGCCTAAAATTCATGGCTCCCAAAGTACAAGTTGCCACCTCTTTGGCCTAGTCTAGAGCACTATCTCAGGATGTGATTGACTTGTTACCATCCTCTACAAATAAGAAACCCAAAGGAAAGGTCTTGTTTTATGACCCTACTATCAAAGAGGGAGGGATGGATAAACAACACTTCATTAAGGATGTCGAGTTTCCTTATACTGGATGGTAGCTCTTTCAACATTGGTTTAGAAATAGAATCCTTGGAGTTCCTCTCTATAATCATTTGAGGTTAGACATGGGAAAACTAGTCATTCCCAATGTGTTTATGGATGTTGATCTATTGAAGGATATTTCCTCAAGGTATGATCCCATCTATAGGGTCATTAGGACATTTAATGGAAAGGATATGGTAAAAATAACTAGGAAGGAAATTGAAGATGTTTTTGATTTGCATGAGTGGAGTCAAGATTTGGTTCCTCTGGATATGGATAATATTAGGAAGGAATGTGAGAACACTAATGTATACATCAGAGAAAAGTTTTTTCTCTTGCATACTACTACCAATGGTACTGGGAAGCATAGAAAACAGATCAAAATTGGTGAGGAGCTTGAGCCCTACCCAATGAGCTATTTTACTAGCTACTTCAGGAAGGTTGTATATTCTTTGTGCCAAATCATGTTTTTTCTCCATCCGACACATTTTAGAGGGAATATAGTTATATGGCAACACATCTACAACACCCAACTTACAATATAGTTTATGATTATGCCATATATTTGGCAGAACATATCCATAAGGGTCTATTTGAGCTTAAGGAAGGGAAACAATTGGTGAAATTCTAGTGGTATTCACTATTAATGCATATGTTCTTGCATAAAGGGTAGAAGGTTTTTGAGAAAGACAACTTTGAAAAGAAAAGTGAAGGTGATGATTTTCTTGTTTAGTGTTGGATCTAGATTCTGGAAAAGGATCACAAGAAATATAATTATGTGATGTTTTAGAATGCTTTTCCATTCAAAATAAGGAGATCCTTGATCTATTAACCACCAAGAATCCCTAAGGAAATTCATGAATTATTGAGACCTATGGAGATTAGGCTTGGCCTGAATTTGAGTAACAATTGGGGAGACTTGATTTTATATACTGATAAAACGATCTTCAGAGTGTATGGAAACAGTTTGGATCCATATGTTTTTCCATGAAATGTGCCACTAAGGATAGGGTTTCTTGAAACTATGATGCAATTGGGAGTTATCATCCTCTACAAACAATAAAACTAAAGGAAAGGTATTGTTTTATGGGCCTACTATCAGAGAGGGAGTGATGAATAAATATTGCTTTATTAAGGATATTGAGTTTCCTTATACTAGATGGCAACTCTTTCAGCATTGGTTTAGAAATAGAAACCTTGGAGTTCCTCTTTGTAACCCTTGGAGGTTAGACATGGTAAAGATATTGGTTCCTAATTTGTATATGGATGTTAATCTATTAAAGGATATTAGCTCAATGTATGATCCCATCTCTAGGGTCATCAAGACATTTGATGGGAAGGATATGGTAAAAATAAATAGGCAAGAAATTGAATATATTTTTCATTTGCATGAGTGGAGTCAAGATTTGGTTCCTTTGGATATGGATAATATCAGGAAGGAAAATGAGAACACCAAAGTATACATAAAAAAAAAATTGTTTCCCTTGCATATTTCTACCACTGGTACTATGAAGCATAGAAAATATATCAAAATTGGTGAGAAGGAGCTTGAGCCCTTCTCAATGAACTATTTTCTAGCTACTTTAGGAAGACCATATATTTTTTGTTCCAAATCATTGGTTTTTCTCCACTTGAAACATTGCAGAGGGAATACAGTTATATGGCAACACATATACAACACCTAGCTTACAATATAGTTTAGGATTATGCCACATATTTGGCTAAACATATCCATAAGGGTCTGGTTGAGCTGAAGGAAGGGAAACAATGAGTGAAATTCTGGTGGTATTCACTATTAATGCATATGTTCTTGCATAAAGGGTAGAAGGTTTTTGAGAAAGACATAACTTTGAAAAGAAAAGAGAAGGTGTTGATTTTCCTATTCAATGTTGGACCCAGATTTTGGACAAGGATCACCAAAAATATAATTATGTGATGTTTCAAAATGATTTTTCATTTAGAATAAGGAGATACTTGATCTATGAACCACCAAGAATCCCTAAGGAAATTCATGAATTCTTGAGACCTATGGAGATGAGGCCTGGCTTGAATTTGAGTAACAATTGGGGAGACTTGATTTTATATCATGATAAAACAATCTTTAGAGTGTATGGAAAAAGTTTGGATCCATATGTTTTTCCAAGAGATGTGCCACTAAGGATAGGGTTTCTTGAAATTATGAGGCAATTGGGAGTTTCTTAGGTAGCACATTTACCTGATACAACAAAGAATGGCTCATTCTTTCCAAAGTGGACAACATTTGTTGATTATGTTCTAGTGAAAGGGGCATGGAGGGAATTAGTGCATCTGTTGGAACCCTATGAGTTGGAGACCATACACATGAGGAATCATGACCCTGAGGGCTTTATTAATAATTAAAAGAAAATAAAAGGCTTGGTACTTTTGTGTAAAACTTTTATTATCCTGAAGATGTAATCAGGAACTTTTTTATTTTCCAGAGTAGGATGAAAGGAAAGCTAAGTATCTTTCTTATAGGAAGATGGTGGAGGAAAAATGGAAAAGTGATCCCAATTATAATCCTTTTCCAAATATACCTAATGAATTCAACTAGGTCGTGTATGTTATGGATAATTTTGAAAGTATAGTTGGTGTGTTAAGGGAACTACAAGAGGTTACTAATAAAGGAAAAGAAAGAATGGTTGAAGAAGATACTACTGTGGCATTGGAGGAAAGGCCCACTTATTAACCACCAAAGCAAATAATAATCTATTCTAGGAGGAAGAAATTAGTAGATGAAGAACAAACCATGTCGACCCCCATCACTTCTAGGGATCAAAGGTAGCTACTCCTGACAGGTCAGTGCCATCACCTCCAAGGAAAGTTCACCCACCTATAATTGATCTTAATTCACCACCAAGAAGTCTCACTCAAATTGAGTAGCCACCCCTTAAGAAGTAAAGGAATGAAGCAAGAAGAGTAGTTGAATATTCTGATACAAATGAAGATGATATCTTTATCACTCATGAGGATATGCAACAAGGTATGCCACCTCCTACAGGGGTAGTTTCCTCGAGTTCAAGAGAAAGCGAGGTTAGGGTAGGAAAACATGACATCAGTGGTTTAAATAGTGTAGATGACTTGAGGATAAAGGCTTGTAAGGAGTTTATGAAAAATGAATCCTTTGTTAAAGCACCTATATTTAGAGATTTCTTGTGGAGGGAAAAAGCTACAAAATATGTAGAGAAGGTAGCCACTAAGAGAAGTTTACATATGGAGCTTCTTGAGAGTGTTATTCAAGATAATGTAAGGAGTGTCATGAGGGATGAATTCTAGATGATCTCCACCCAGGATGGAAAATAATTTGTGTAGAAATGTGGTATGTTATTGTTGCCAGAGTGGGATATGTTGATCCTATAGTTTTGTGTACCATAAGGAGGGCTGAAAATACTTTAGTGTAAATAGAAGATGAATTGGATATGGCACTTTAGGGGTCTACATTTAGTGAAGATTGGGATGCACTAGCAATTTGGTAATTATCCATGGGATTTAGGAAACCCGTACTAGTTGAGCCATCAGATTTTAGTAGAAAGTTACTTGTGAAGAGAGTTCTTGATACCCCAAGCTTGGAGGTAGCTAACATGGGTACTAATGCTACTAGATTTACTAAAGCAACTATGGAAATCCTCACCCTTGAAAGGGATGAATTCAAGAAAAAGTACCATGAGCTCCTCAATCAATATGATAATAGTCAATAGAAGGTAACTATACTAGAGATTGAGTTAGCATTTAATAAATAGAGGGAAGAAATACAAAGAGATGAAGGCCAAGGTAGCTCAAGTAATCCACCTCCATCTTCTCCAATTGCATCCTCCCAACCTTCCCCTCAAGATCAAGCCTTGGAAATGGCGCCATATAATTTTGGACAAGAGTCAATTTCAATAGAGGAACCAAGCAAATCGGTTCCTAGCTCATTTGATGAACCTACAAGAGAACAACTCCTTTTGCAAGTTAAAACATATACAAAGTTGTCCAAATAGGCATAAGACAAAATGTATGAAAACATCTCAAAGATTGTTCATGCTATCTTTAATTATCTGAATAAGAAGTTCTGGGTCAAACTAAATGGTGTTCATCACAATTACTCCCTAATGATGGGAGCAATAGGATTATCTCAAAGGGATAAGGAGTTGGTTATCCCAATCCTCAACAAGTGGATCCCAAGGGCTGAAAGATTGAAGTTTATAGTAGTTGGAGCCAACCAGCATCAGGGAAGATACCCTAAGGTGATTTCAACATATACATTTGTCTATGAACTTAGTGAGATAAAGTTTTAGGGCTACATTTCCCCATTAGAGAAGAAAATAAGAGAACTAAAGGCCCATTATGATTTGGCAGATTTATCATTGTTGCTAGACATTCAATTCACCAATGATGAAGTGAAGCCATTGAAAGTATGGAAGAGAGAGATGGATGATGTTATTGCTTCCCAAGTGGGTCAAATTTGTAAAGAAATTGACATCAATATCTTTAGTGACACTTTGGAAAACTTGACATTTATCATCAACTTTCTAGAAGATTTTGACAAATAATCCAATTCCATGATGAAAAAGTATTCCCCATACAGGAAGAAATTGGATGAAATCATCAATTTCAATTAGCCCTCTAATGATGAATATGAAGAATGGGGAAGGGTATTGGTTGGTCGATTGGGTCTATAAGTATGCATGTGAAACATATATAATTGGTCAAGTATTATATAGGTCTAGCCTCAGAAGTTGCAACATATAAAAAATATGTTTCATAGGTAAATTTGGTCACTAATGATGTGGAATGTTGATTGGGATGTTGATTCATTTTTGTTTTGCATCACTTTGTCATCTTGATCGATGGAATGGATGTGCTACAACATAGAATATTTTTTTTTTGACATGTTCCTTTTGGAAGGCAGTTTTGCTTCTTACAACAAATGAAAATAATATTTGTCTTGTATGTATTCCATCCAATTTGAAGGATTTAAATATAACTAAATTAGGGAATTTGTTTGTAGTGATCCAATTAGAATGTGACATGTGTACAATTGGCATGAGTCTTGTTTTTTATCCCTTGTTCTATAAAAGGCAATTTAGGGCCGTTTGTATGGGCCTTTTGTTGAATTCTAGAAACGAATTGTGAAAATAGAGAACACAGAGTGAATATGTTAGAAGTATTTGTTTGATGCTTTGAGTTTAGATAGTAACTATTGTCAATGTATGGTTCTTGAGCATATCTAAATGATACTGCAAGTTTTCTGAGTCTATAGTCTCTCCATTTTGATATGTACTTGAATTATTAATGAAAATTTTGATGAAATATTATTTCATTAATTTTTATCACTTTCATACTTTGGTATATGATTTGGTTTTAGATCTGGTTCAAAGGATTGGTTAAATGCTTAAATCAAATCGTAAATTCATGTGTAGGGTGATTGGATTTTAGAAGTAGTCTTTAGAATTCAATTACAGATTTGTGAATTGCAAAGTGATATCACTTAGATCATGGGTGTTGAGGATTAAATATACCTTATATTTAAATTTTCTTTAGACTCCTCACCCATAGATAATGTCACTGATCTTAAGCCATGTAAGCCTTTCACATGGTTCCAGTTGTCTAACTTAAGAACATCATTTTAAATAATCATTGAATCCATCTTTAATTTTTTGTGGTTGGTATTGTTTTGTATTCTCAACTTAAGATGCACAATTCATTCAACGAAATGCCAATTTCTTGAAGGATTTCATCATATTAGTCACCGGTGAGAATATAATAGGTTAACTATGCAATGTATGCATGAATTGTCTAAAAGAATTATATATTGTACATTGTAGGATCACCCTCCTAGGTTTGTAGATCCTAAAGTGTAGAAGATGAAATGATTGGTGCTATATCCTATTTTTTGGCCACTTATCTCATAGCTATTCGAGAATTGAGTCTACAAAACTCATAGGTATATGGCGAAATCTACTTGGTTCATTGAAAACAACCAATAAAATGGTGACTTTCTTGGGGACTTTTCTAAATTTTAGCATCTCTAGTGTAGATTTGGTAATAGTCAGAGTCAACTATTTTATTATTCTTCATTGGAAGAAGTGTGGGTTCCCATATCAAAATTACACACGTAATATTTAGTTCATGCATCAAATTTTGGTCAATTCTGTCATATTGTGTCAGCTTATGTTTAAATTTTTTCTAAGGTCACAAATAACAAGCCATGGTATAGCTCATTTTTATTTCCCAACATTTTGGGTGGCAACTCTGAAGTTTCTCATACGAGTATAACAATAACATCTCAAAAATGACCTGAGGAGAAGGAAATTGACAACTTGGTTGATGCCATGAGGAAAACCAAAAGTCAGACAAAGAAGAATCCTAAGTAGAAGGTGGGACTTGAGCCTGTCAAAAAAAAAAAAGCTCTATGGAAGAAGAAAGATACTAAATCTAGTAAGTCCCTTGAATATCTTATTGGAGCTTCTCCCACCTTTAACAATGAAGTAAATAGTGTAAATAATGTTGAGAATTCAAATAATGGTAGGGTAATTGAGGGAGGTCAAGGTAGTTTCCCTATTAAACAAGTATTTGATAATGAGCCTAGGATTTCTAGAGACACTAGTACACAAACAACAATATATAACTAAATAAACTACTAAAAATTACATATAAATGACTAACTTTAGTCACGCGACTATTACTGGTTTATTTGTAGTCATTTATAACACCACCAAATTTATGAATAAACAATTTTTGTGATTTATAAGTCATTGATTTGGTCATTGATTTTGTCATTTATTTGTTCATTGATTTAGTCATTTATTTAGTCATGGTAGTGATTTATTTGGTCATATATTTAGTCATTAATTTTCGTCACATGACTATTTTAGTGGTTTATTTGTAGTAATTTATAACACCACCAAATTTATGACTAAACTATTTTAGTTCTTTATTTAGTCATTGACTTGGCAATTGATTTGGTCATTGATTTAGTCATTTATTTAGTCATTTATTTAGTCTTGGTAGTGATTTATTTAGTCATATTTCTAGTCATTACAAATCAAATCTAACTTAATTAATCCTCACAAATTTATGCATATAAACTTCAAGTATCATAGATATTCAAATGTTAAAAAACACCATGAAATGAAGACTAAAATGCTTGAACAAATATGATTGATCAGACAAAAACACAAAAAAATTACAAATCAAGAGGAGCCACAACACAATATTTATGAGTGGAGAATTAACCACTCTGAAAATTTACTTCATTAAGCCTCATTGATAAATCAAAATCTCATTGGTTACATTCAATGTCTCAGTGATACTGTACAACTTACAGACACTATATAAAAAGAATACTCATATTTTCATAAACTTGTACTATTTTCCCCTTCCTTAACTAAGTACTTTTTGAAGGGCAGTAACCTCCTATAGGGGCTTGACCAATTTAATCCCCTTGCAAATCCATAGCTTTCCTGCCGCTATTGGTTTTGACTCCTCCAAACACTTCCTCATTGTATTCACCTTTTAGTTCTCCAATTTGGAGCTACAACCTGAAAATAAGGTTTTGAAATTTGCACATCAAAAACTCAAAAAATCCAAATAATACAAAGGATAAAATTCAAACTTTTTCTTTTCCTTTTCCAACTATGTCATCCTAAACTTAGGTGCTAGATATAATGTTTCCTAGTTATCTCTTACAATTTTTAAAAAGATGAATTCATGCAAGACAACAAACAAATAGACAATATTCAATTAGTGATATACAACTACCTTATTCCTGAACAGTTGATCAATAGTTTGATTATTAATTGTAAATTTGTAATTGATACACTTGAAAGTGTCCTTTCTTGTGTGTGAATTGGAGATTTGGATGAGGATATGAACATCCATCAAAAGCATATTAGGAAGTAGATTTTTATCAGATATTGTAGTTGCAAGTTCCACTAATTATAATAAAGATAAATAGTTTTAACTTTCTACATCAACTAATGCAATTCTGATAAGTTTTAGGATTGACAATGCTAGCATTTATCATATCAACATGCTCACCTAAAAGTTGCAACACAACATTAAACTTATTAATTAGACTCAACATCTAAGAAAGAAAAAGAAACTTCGAACATTATCAATTTACTAAAAAAATCATCAATTTCAAATATCAAAGTAGCCAATGCTTCACTCTCTACATCCTCTACTACAATTAAAAGAGGCCTTTGTTTCTATGATAAATGCAACAAGAAAATATATTATTTGTCAAAACTTATCACTATGTACTTATGAACTCAAGATCATTCAAATTGTCAAACTAATTGATAGGACTACCTAATTTCTTTCTATCACATACACTTTGGGTATACCAGATCATTGAGAATCCCAATTATTGAACTATGAAATTCAACAATGCAACGAAATTATATCTTAGGTAAAATGTAAATCAAATCAACATTACATGTCTCAGCTTATCAATTGATGATTGAAGAGAAAATTTGAGATTGATGTAGAGGCAAAGCTTAGCCAACAAGAGACAGTGCTAGACAAAATCTCAATTGGCAGGGCATATTGATCTTCAACACTCCTAGTTGTTTCTTCATACATTTCCCATGGTTCTCAACATAAGTTACTCCAAGAATGAATCCCATCATCAAGAACAATGTATGCAACATGAGAATGGGGCTAAAGACAGCCTACTTTCATGGTTTAAGGCACATGAGATTATGTAAGACTCTTAGATATGAAAACAAGACAAGGTAACTTTAAGAACTTGACACAATATTGCATCCAATGAAAATGGTGCAAAAGTATAAGACAGTCCTATGTGAGATAATTTCAAACTTGATGCAGGTTGTGGTACCTTTAAACAACATGTGCTAGGGATGGATTTTGATGAGAAATTACTTTGTTTCAACACCCATGAGAAGTACTAATGCAGTTTCAAACTATTTTGTATGTTTTTCTTATCCTATCCTATGGAGATAGCCCCAAACAAAGAAAACTTAGGCTTGAATTGACCAATCAATGCCTACCCTAGACTTCTAGAGACTCCAAATACCATTAACAACATGAGACAATAGTGGTTACTTTGAAATCCAATGTGGGTTTTAGGCAACCAACATCAAAAGATCAAAAGACATTGTTTTCTTGCAAGATTCTCTTCATTGTTCTAATGGGACATTCTATAAGGAAACAAACCAAGTTTGGAACAACCAAAGTAAACCTTGCTCTAGGTCTGCACACTCACCAAAAACATCAATAAACATTTTTCAATCCATTGATCAAGTTTTTCAAACGTGGGTTCAGAGATTTATTAGCAAAAAGAGAGAAATCAATGTACATGCTTCTCTTTATCTTGTAAATTTGACCTTTCTTCCTATGAAGTAAACTCCTTCAAATCATCATTTTCATTAGACACTGCATTACTAGGAACCACAACATCAAGAAAATAAGTATGCAAAATTGACACAGCTTTGGCTTGTATTTCCATCCAAACTTCTTCACTATAATCATCACTGTGGTAGAACCAACACATTTGGCATTTCTCTAACCTAGAAACCAAATAAGACCAACATAACTTAATTAAAGAACTGTATCCATATTAAAAGCTACTTCATTTCATAAACATTCATGTTAGTAATTAGAGATCATAACTGAAAAATAACTAAAACAAGCTAGTGGAAATATTATGCTAGATCAAATAATAACATGAGACTTCCTAACATAGAATGAAGACCATATTCGAGCAGCCATCATAACTAGTTTATACAAAGCCCCGGCTCCTATCTATCCAGTAACCAACATGCTCAATAGAGAGACTATTTTTTGAATCATTTGTAGGCTTCACAAGCAATAAATTAAAGGAATAAGTAGAATAAACATCACATTAGTCATTTCTCTTATCTAGAGGCAAAAAAGAGACAATGACAACTAAATAATTAGTAGTATATCTAGGTTAGAAACTACTATAGATCCATAAATTTTCATGTCTATAATTAAAATGAACTAGTGGAGGAATAATTACTTCTCCACAACCAAATAAGTAAATGATATTACAATCCTAGAATAGATCCCATCTCCAAGCACCACAAAATTCCAGTTTGTGCACTGTGCCCTAGCTCCTCCCAGTCCACTTTTCAACCTACTCAACAAAAGGTGGGTATTCAAATATTGTCTTAAAACAAAAGCACTGTTATAGAACCATTTATAGATTTCTCAAGGTAGAGAACCATGTTCATAACTAGAATTCTATTTCTATAGTAAACTCTCAACAAGGCCTTAAGCTATATTTTTTATATTTTTTTGCTGGTGATGCTCAAGGCTAAAAAATATACATATATTTCTTGCATTCAACCAAGATACAACACAAGCCACTAGGGGAGCTCCTTGAGCTAAAATTAAAGTTTACTATAGCTGGCATGTGAGTATGCAACACTAACCTTTCCTACATGTGATCTCGACAACCAAGGGATTTCTCCAACTCACATACCAAAAAGAGAGTGGTCCTTGGCCAACAATACACTTCATTTCTATGAAGAGTAAAACTAAAATCCCATGCCATCAACTATGCACATCGAGCAAAAGGATTTTTCCTATTTTAGATTGAGTCAAAGATTGTTGGGAAACTATAGGGCCCAGGTTCAAGATATCAAAACAATAAATGCCAATGTTCATTTGCAACTCTTAATTTTTTGTGGAAAGTTATCACATATGATCACTCTCTAAGCTAATCATCAATGTTTCCCATACTGATTTGAGTGGCCATTCAACATTACTCCATAATATTTTTAGCCACTAGCTAATATAGATAACATTAAGAGGGTAATAGCATTTTAAAAACAAGATTACATAAACAATACTCAATATCTAATAATAACAAAAATGTGTGAATTCCCAAATTGTCTGAAACAGAATGAGATGTGAATTTTGAAACTTGTTTGGTACCATAATTTTTTTATCAAAGGTACTAAAATGAAAATTTAAGGACTTGCATAAATCTCATACCCAAGTTTCCATCCATTGTGGACCCTCTGCACCATCCAATGCACACCCTGCCAAAGTTCCATCTATAAAAAGTTGCTTTAATGTGTAATCATCGAACAAGTGGCTACTACTAGTATTCACAATAAAAGCCCTTGTGGCCAACATACACTTCACAATCAAATTGTAAAACCAAGATAAATAAAATCACAATTCTAACATCTCAATTGAGATGGAACAAATTTCTAACGAGTTCATGAAAAGCCACAAACATAATGGTAATTAATATGCAACAAACATGACAATAAGCCAACATTGTCTATTGGAAACAAATAGTCGATAAAATGAAACAAACAATACTTGAGAAGTACTTGTGGGTATGTGTAGGATCATGTTCACCAAATAGAATTTTTTTAAAAATAAGCCTAGTAGTTTAGAAACTATAGTCAATTTTCTATAGATTCGACTCTTACATATTTTTGAAATAATATAGATAACTTATTCAAATTTTTACATCAAGTTGTCTAACTTTGAATTTTTCTAAATTTTTTGCCACTTAAGGTCCAATTTTTCCATGCAAAATGTTAGAATCACCTAGCTTAATGTGTTGCAACATTTCGGCATTGAGAATATGAAGCGATACAAGATCACTTGCTGACAACAACTCATTAAGAGTGTCTATCTATTTAGCAGCTAGAGGAAAAGATCTTCGACCTTGTAGAACCTTTCCTTTCACCTAAAACTAAAGTTTGAAGTCAACTCTACAATTACTATATTTAATAGCATCGCATTAAATCATATATAAGAGAAACCTGCATACAAACAGTAAGCACATGCAAGTAAAGAAATTCATCAAAACAAATTTGAAAGCCAACTATTAGTGGATTACGATGCATTACTAAACTATAATCCAACCATTTATCCTTGGTCATACTCATGATAACTTTAACAAATGTATCTTTTTCTTAATATATTAAAAAAAAAAGGAACAAAACCTTTTATGAAGTTCAAATGTTGCATAGACAGGTGCACGCCATATTTTAATTTTTAGCAGTTGATGGATATTCCATAATTTTTTGCACACTTTTTCCCTCAAACAAAATTGTGGGAAAAAGAAACGTATATTTATTAGGGTCAAATACAAATGTAGTGCCACATTTGTAACAAGAAGGGCTATGTCTAAGAAGGAAGCTTTATAATTGCTAGGCATGTTATTCAAACCAAGTGTTTCACAGTAATGATTTGAAAAAGTTAATACAATCAAATGAATTCCAATTCCATATCAATAATTGGTCATAGTTTGAATGCAACAAAGAAAATTTAATAACCAAAGGTTGTAAAGCATCAACGATAGGCATACAACTCTAATATTGGCAAGTCAAAATTGCTAAAATTGTAAAGTGTCACAGGAAAGCATGTCATACTCAATGGTAAGGCATCAAACCCAACTTCCTTAAAAATGTATAGAAACATAGTTTCAAGGAGTATGTGGTTTGGCCAAGCTATGAGTATGCATTATTAATATGTGGTTTGGCTAAGCTATGAGTATGGATTATTAATGAGAAACACAATTTCAAAATGCATGCAATGTTATATTCATCTAATGCATGAAAAATCCTTTCTCAGCAGAATCTTCACATACAGGTGGGTGTGGATAAAGTCACATTGACTCATTTATGCAACGGGTCAGATACTTCAACTCCTTCATATCTTCAAAATGTGGATTCCTTCCTTGCAGTACTCTATCAACCTCCTCTTGTGCTTTCTTCAGTGTAGTAGGATTTTGGATGTATAAAGTAACAATATCCCATTTAAAAATACTACTTGAAACTAGTTGTTCAGAACTTCAATATAAAACATGTTAGGCACAAAATCCTAATAAAAGATACACTCTTATTCTTTGCTTTCAAATTTGAACCAGATTACTTTGAATATTTGTACGTAGCCAAAATAACTTATTATTACATGAACATCCTTCTATAACACATCATATATTTCATCCTTGCTCTTTATTTGTTCTGGTACTTATTACCTTATTGACTTGTATAGTGCATTTGCACTACAATTCTATTGTAAAGAGAATGAAACCTTAATGAGAATTAATCCAACTTCTATTTTATAAGAGTTGAGGATCCCCTCTTGAGCTTCTTCATCTATGAGATTAGATTTCTTGATTTATTGCAAACTAGTCTCTTTGATCTAGGGATATTACAAGAATGTTTGCCACTTTCTTTTGATGTCATCATCTTATAACTCCAAAAGTTACTTCTTATTAGAACTATTTAAATTTTGATGGAACTTGGTGGTTTTTAAAGCATTCTACAGAAGGAACAAGCTAGGAGACGATCAAAATTACAAAATTATTATTTTTTGTTCCAGCTTCATTTTGTTAAATAATTGTGTGCATTCAATTGATCTAGTCTTTAATTTCTAGGAAAATGAACATCTCTTTAATAGGTCAAGAATCATGTGCAAATCTAGTGTATTCAATTACTTACAACTATAGTTATTTAAGGACTGTTAATGTATGATTTTTTTCTGGGAAAAGACTATTGTTTATTGCTTTACTTTTTTTGACAAGAATGTACAATTAAAAAATGTTGTTTGTCTTTTTGAGAGAGCTCATCACACATACCGGTTTTACATGTATAGATTACTAGTTTTTCATTTGCTCCTGTAACATTGAAAAGTATTGTAATGCTATAAATTGGAATCGGCATATCATTCCATCTTAATTGGTATATGTAAAAATGTTCATTACATGTAAACAATTTGTTTTAACTATTGCATGCTAAGAGTAGCAGTTAGTGGAGATTGTTTTGAAAGGTTGAAAACTAAGACTTCCAATTGAGTTCCTTCTAGTGGAAAAAACAAAATCCATTGCATTCTTTGTACTTGGGTTGTTATCATACCCTTGTATTGATTTTTTGTATTTATTTATTCACAAAAGTAAAGAATTAGTATTTGTTTTGCAACTCCTTACGTCCTCTTTCAAAGGTCATAATTTTAACTTGATTGTATTGCATTCAACATAAATAAATGAAGAAAATGACACAATGGACTTAATTACATTGATATAGTATTTTGCATTGACTATTTACTATCCTACCTCTAAGTTGCCACAAATAGGTCATGTATTCAAATTTTCTAAGAAATTCATGGATACAAGTTCAAGTGGGCTACAAAGTGTCAAGCACAATACATCATAAGAAAATGTTCACATGATTCATGCTTTCTTGGCTCATTCAGAGCATTCTTGGCAATAACACAATTCAGGAATCAAACAATATAATACTTAAACTAGCTCTTGATGGACCCTTCACAAGGTGATACCAACCTATTCAAACTCACAAAACCCCACTAGCAGCTCAGATCCTTCATCAATCATTTTTTCCCTTGTTGATTGTCTTAGGCTAGTAGCCCTGCAATAAGGTCTTCCAGACCATATATCTTACACCAGATCATCAAACTAAATTCCACACATATATTCAGATGCCCCTTAAGATGTTTGATAGAATGCCTAAAAGAGATGTAATCTCATGGAATACAATGATTGCAGGATATGCACAAAAGAATTTTTTTGAAAAGGCTTTAAAATATTTCAAGCAAATGTAGTTGGTAGGTGTAAAGCCAAATTCCACAACCTTTGCCAACATCCTCCCTATATGTGCCAATATGGGAGTTTTGGAATAGGGTATGGACATCCATCAAAGCATAAATGATAGAGAAATTTTGTTAGATTTTTTAGTGGCAACAACCCTTGTAGACATGCATGCAAAATGTGGAAACATAGACAAGGCATGTGAACTATTTGACAAAATTCCTCAAAGAAATGTGGTCTCATGGACTGTAATGATTTCAGGATACAAAAAAATTAAACTTTTTGAAAAGGCTTTAGAAACTGTCAATCAAATGCAATTGGTAGGTGTAAAGCTAGACTCCGCAACCTTTTCCATCATACCCACCTGTGCCAAATTGGGAGCCTTGGAACAGGGTATGGACATCCATCAAAGCATAAAGGATAGAGGAATTTTGTTAGATGTTGTAGTTTCAACTACTCTTGTAGACATGTATGCTAAATGTGGGATCATAGACAAGGCACTTGAAGTGTTCAACAAAATGCCTCAAAGAAATGTGGTCTAATGGACTACAAGAATTGTAGGATATACACAAATTAGATCTATTGAAAATTCTTTAGAAACTTTCAATTAAATGAAATTTGTAGGTTTAAAGCCAAACTCTGCAACCTTTGCTAGCATCCTCTCTACATGTTCCAAAATGGAAGCTTTGGAACAAGGTATGGAAATCCATCAAAGCATAATAGAAGGGGGATTTTTTTCTGATATTATAGTTGGAAATGCTTTGGTTGACATGTATGAAAAATGTGGAAGCATAGAGAAAGCATGTGAAGTTTTTGATAGAATGCCTCGAAGAGATGTCATCTCTTAAACTACAATTATTGTTGGATATGCACAAAATGGATTTTTTGAAAAAAATTTAGAAACTTTCAAGCAAATGCAATTGGTAGGTATAAAGCCAAATTCGACAACCTTTACCAACATCTTTCTTTCTTGTTCCAAAATGGGGGCTTTGGAATAGGGTATGAACATCCATCAAAGAATAAATAATAGAGGAATTTTGTCAAATGTTGTAGTTGTAACTACCCTAGTAGACATGTATGCAAAATGTGGAAGCATACATGTTTGATAAAATTCTTGAAAGAGATGCCATCTCATGGAATACGATGATTGTGGGATATGCACAAAATGGATTTGCTGAAAAGGATTTAGAAACTTTCAAGCAAATGCAATTAGCAGGTGCAAAGAAAAATTCCACAACCTATGCCAACATCCTCCCTGCCTATGCCAAAATGGAAGCTTTGGAGCAGGGTATGAACATCCATCAAAGCATAATAAATGGGGTATTTTTGTCAGATATTATGGTTGGAAATGATCTGTTAGAAATGTATGAAAAATGTGGAAACATACACAAGGCATGTGAATTCTCTAATGGAATGCCTCAAAGAGATGTCATCTCATGGAATGCAATAATTGTAGGATATGCACAAAATGGATTTTGCAAGGATGCTCTCAAAATATTTGAATTAATGAAGCACTCTAAAACATACCCTGACATTATAAGCTTTGTTTGTAATTTATCGGACTATCTGAGGGATTGAGCTTTTTGTCCCACCAAAATTTACTTCTCTCACCAATGAATTATGTGCCTAAGTTTTATTAGAGTATCGGAGGGATTGAGCTTTTTGTCCCATATAAATTTACTTCTATCACGAATGAATTATGTGCCTAAATATTATTAGAGTATTGGAGGGATTCAAATTTTTGTCCCATCGACATTCATTTCTCCCCCCAATAGAATCTTCAATCATGTGCTCATTTTTATTTCACCATATCAGAGAGACCACACAATCATTCCCACCAATGTTCCCATGTTTCTTTGATGAAGTCTTACCTAATATATTGTTGGGCACTAGTTGTTAGGGTTTATGTTTTATCTTCTTGCAAGATGCGAGCAACCTATTTTCACACATTTCAAACACTTCTTAGCTAGCTCCATGCATTTCCTAAAGGAATTGAGAGATTGAAGCCTATTTTTTGTGAAATTTGTCTAAGTGAGGTTGAATGGTGCTCCTGATTGCTATTAGGATCCATGTTGGAGATGCCCATGCTAACAATGAAGACCTTTTTTGTAGATCAATATATGGATATTGAACCCACCATGTCGGTCTACCAAGATTATGGTCCGGCCATTATCTATTCATCAAACAAACAAGATCAAATCACTTAAATGAAATATAACCTCCTATAACAAGTCAATGAAATAATATAATAGAAAGGTGAAGGTAGAGGAAAAGTTCTTGGCCTTCACATAAATTTGATGAACCAATTTTCCATTAATGCAACTCAAGAACTCAACCAAGGGAGTAAATAATTAAAAATCCAATGGGGGCAAGGAACCAATACTTTGGAAGAGCATTTATCCAACCACATAATAGGTGAGAGCACATTACACTAGATAAAGGTTATGGAAAATTTGATTATATTGGAAGATTATTTTGTTTCTAGAAATCCTCACAAACAAACCAAATCCTATTGAATCATTCTTGGTCGAATTATCTAGCAAGTTTAACAAGGTTACACATAGAACCATAGAAAGATCAATTAGATTAGTTTTCAACACCCATCTCACATCTCAGTTGGTGTGATTTGGTCCTCAATTGAGCTATGTGCATCTTCATTTTCCATTTGTTAGTGAAACCAAGCCCCATGAATTTGTTTTCAAAGACTATCTCAAGTCGGTTCAAAAAAATATGAAGCTTATCTACTTCTTATCCTTCCAAGACAAGAAGACCAAAACCTTGGTTTTGTTGGTGTTGACTTAGATCATGAGAGCCAACAACATCGGCCCATCATTGGAACCACCACCCAAGTCTCGATGATAGGAACAAACTCCACCGATGACATCCCCATTGGACCATCATGAGAATAGGAGACCTCATCCCCACTGATAGAAGATTGTCATACCGATGAAAAAATAGAATCGCCAATGCATCACTAAAACTAGAAGACATGTCCAACCAATAGACCAATAAGGTGGGGGTAGTTAGTTCTATTTTTTGTAATGTGGTAAGAGTCATACAAGTAATGCTATGTTAGGCTAGGAAAATATTCTTGGAGGTTCTAAATGATTTTCCTCTTTTTTATAAGACTGTGTTGGTAGTGCCACCTAGATCACAGTTGTTTGGTGCGATTCCAAACCTAGATAATGAGATGCAATTGTGGAAATATCATAGAGAGAAGATACAAGCTACCATGATGATTATGTTGAGCGAATTTATATCAGAGTCTTGCTTAGTGTGGCTTGAGACATGTGTAGATGATATTCTATCTGTAGATAGGCTTGGGGGAAAGTATTTGCTTGATCTTGTGAAAAGTGGCAAGGAACTTGTAGAGAATGAGACATTGATTAGAGAAATAGTGGATAGTTTGGATGCATTTGAAGGGAGCTTGGAGTGGCTAAAAATGGTTTTTGGTTCAAATGTTGAGTTTCCATGGCAATGCATGTGTGAGATTGTTTTGAAGCACTCAAAGAGTCTCTAGGATGAACTTTTTGAAAGCATGTTTGTTAGTAGGATGAAACAAATAATAGTTGATGGATTTGTAGATCTGTGTAAGAGAGTTAAGGTTGGTAAATTCCTTGAACCCATAGTTACATTTCTGGCAAGTTAATGAAAAACACTCCCACGTTCCTTCAAAACTTGTTTTAACTATAATAATAAACACTCCCATAGTTAATTCCAAGTACAAGGCTTCTTCCTTCCATGCTCCCTTTAGGCCACAATCCTCTCCACATATCACCATTGGGGTTGATTTGTGTTTAAACAATGGAAGAATCCCACCTTCTTTGCTCCCCACACTAACTAGATTTCGTGTCATTTCCTCATATTGGAATGTACCTGCATAGCTCTATTTTTCCTTCCCCATCCATGGTCTTACTCCAATGTACCCTCATAGTTAGATACTCTCTTGCTACCCTTCACCCTCCCCCACTGCCTAGAAGATAAGCCAAATGCTTATACTCCACAGTATGTTACTGATCCTCCACCTACAAACTCCACCAATAACTCATTCTTAACTCCATTGGGTGCATCTCCAAAGAATTGAAGGTGTTGTAAAAATGGTGGAGGTGAAGAGGAAGTATAATCCTTCTTTTGAGAGTGTTTCGTTAAGACTCTTTCATTGTGCTCTCAAACAATCTGAAAACTTTAACCAATGAACACTTTGATGGTAAAAATAAGCAAAGGTTATGAAACAACATGAGAAATCCCTTGAGACCATCAATGGTATACCTCCTTCAAAGTCTATAGAAAGGAAGATTTATGAAATTATTTAGGATGATATTGACATTTCTCCTTGCTGCAAAAAAGATATCCGTGACATAGACAAGGACCTCAAAGAAGTTGAATGCTCATGGAACAATGAAAAAAACTTGATGTAAACCTTAGGCCTTTTCTTCCACTATATGGCACATCAAAAATCTAGAAGATGGAAGTAGGCTTTTCTCACCTTGCTAGTTCCATTACAAGTTGTGATCTTTGCTTATTTATATATTCATCAATGATCCTTCGCTTATCTAAGTTCATAATAGAGATAGTCAATCTTTGGTTGTTGTATCTTGTGCAAAACAACTCATATCTTTGTGTTTTATTCTTTTGTATTTGGTGAAATAAGAAGCTTAAAACTCATATGATTAACCCTACACTATCTCATTTTCTTCTTTGTCAACTTTCCCATGCCTCAGTAAATTTGGTGGTCCATTTGTAACGATCAATTGTTTTATATAACATAAATTCACCTTTTTAAAAAAATTAAAATGGCTAGACTCCCATATGAATAAAAATAATATATCATATGACCATTCTTCATATACTTACTAGCACTTTGTTTCTTCTTAGATGAACCAAAGTTGTTTCCCAACTACCTTTGCCTTCATCAATGTTCCATATTTTAATCATTGCATCCCAAGATGTTGTGACCGTTTGTTGACTAGAAGATTCAATTATTTACAGGCATGAAATTACATAAACATGCACTCTGACCTAGAAATTTAGGAAAATAATACTATTAAAAGTTGTGAGCTCTGTGAAAAAAATATGTTTATCTAACTGAAACACCATCTAAATATGGATTCTTTTAGAAAATAAAAAGCAAGAAAATTGATGTAACTTTTAAACAAATAATAATCACAATGTATTTTGCACAAAGAAAATTTGTATAACTTACTTCTCCATAATGACTAGTATAGAAAAAAATTACATAGGTAGAACAAAACTCTAAAACATTTATTATTTCCTCGATTAATTGAATCTTAAGTTGAATCCCAACAATAATTATGTTTTACAGAAACCAATAGGAAAACAAAATTGCTTGGAAAGTGCATCTCTAATATTTTATGTTCTTTGTACACTAATTTAAATACATTTGAAGAAGTTATATGAAAATATTGCTTCTTAAATTCTTCTTTAATCTGAAGGTCAGTTTTGACAGTAAGTAATTTATTTCATAGATGGATTTAAGCTTTTGCTTGATTGTTGTGCATTGTACTTTCTTCTATAATAAAATGAGACATCCTAATGCACATTTTCACTATAATTTCTCTATTTTCTTCCTCAACATATCTCTTTCTTGGGATTTGATACAACCTTTTTAGGGCCTCTCCTAATCACATTTAGTCCAAATCAAAAAGAAAATTTCACGCATTGCTTCTCCCTACACTAGCAAATCCTGGCTGCAGGTTTTATTTGATATTGGCAACAAACATACATCTGGCTATCTGAATGAATGGGGGAGTTGTAGCCTTCTGAAGCAAGAGGTCATGGAAACCATCAAAATTATACACCACAAACACTATTTATTTCCCTGTGAGTAAGGGATAAGTGAACTTAAATAAGGCATAACAGTAGAGAGACTAAATATTATTTAGGTAAAATTCATTCTCAATCTCTGACTCAGGAAGGGATATGCCCATGGAATTTTTTTCTCAATGAAAGATGATTGATTTCTATATCCAATGGAGTAAATTATTTAAACACAATTGCCCTTTTCAGGCCTTTTATTTTATACCACCTTAGTCCATATCAACTTTGTAACATTTTATGTATGGGTCTAAGAAAGCTTTTAGTAGACCTGAGGATCTACTTCATCTCTCAAAAACTTATGTTCTTACTGCATGAAAAAGTGAGGATTTATCAAGGACTTTAACATTTGGTTTGGTTATCTTTGTGAAGAGAGTCTAGAAGGAATTGGTTAAATAGAAGAATTTGTTCTTATTTATTAATATAATGCCATTCCATTAATGTTTTTACTTTATATAGAACAACAAAAAGTTCATAAACTAGGAAATGCTTTACAAGTATTTGCATAATGTGAAGATAAAGTTTATCAGGTTGATTGGTCACTGATTTTAAGTTTGACTTGTTAGAATTGATTAAAGAAATTCAAGACTTATGTCATAGGATGAGAACATTTGACCATAGGCTCAATGATAAATGTAATGATCCTTAACTAAATTATTCATACAAACTGCCAACCAAAACATTCATACTAGATATTTAGATCTAAAATGTTCACATATGATAAATATATCTACACATATAAACTAGTTGGAATAGAGTATTTAATTCAAATAACTCACTTCATGATTACAAGTTTTGTTACTTCAATTGTTCTCTCATTACCAAGATAATAATGATCAGAAAAAAAAATTAGAAAAATATTGGAATGCTCAAATGCGTAAATGCTGAAACCCACTATGCTTGACGTATAGATGCAACCTTTGTGTGAAATTCCCCTCACAAATCCAAATAGGTTTCATCCTCCAAACTCTAGGAAACCAATGGGGTTTCATCCACAAATCTCCATAACCTAATGGTTTTTGTCCTCAGATTCAACAAGTGAATACAGGTGTCTGACTTTGTAATTTTGGATTTGTTGAGATGATGCCCAAACATGATCCAAACTAATGAAGTTGTATGCCTTATATTGAGGTTGAAGGCCTAGCATGGATCGAAAGTTTCTTGTCATTTTATCACATTCAAATTTGGGCTCATTAATGGTATTCTTTGTTAGTCATGGTCATGTGTGGAGTCCATTCAAACGGTGAGGTTTTTTCAAAGTGCATGCTTGAGTGTGGGGATCTAGGGAAATGTATGCTTTAAGGACAAGCAAATAATTCTCCCAAGTTCCAATATCAAGGGTTTATGGGATGGGATTCTTAGGTGTTAGGATGCAAGACAATGGGGATATAGGGGTGTGAGGATGAGGATACCCCATTGGATCTCTTACAAAGGTAAGTCATCATCAAAAGGCTCAAAGATCCGAAGAGGAATGTATGGTTTGAGAAGTGGTGGTCAAGGAATTGGGATGCTATGCAAATGGAAAGGAAAAATTTCAAAGGCCCACAAGAGAAGGAAGTGGGAGGTGGAGGCACAAGGAAGGAAAGAAATGTATGATAGTATTAGAGAGTTTGAAATTCCACCCAAAGTAGGAAAGTGACCCTCACACTCTCAAACTTCAATAATTCAAAAAGGTAACATTACGAATCTACCTTTCCCAAAAGTGCTTGTCCTTTGGCAATTGTAAAGTCAGCTACTCCAAGTTTTCTAATTCTTCTTAAGTGATGTCCTCTATAGGAAAGTTCTTCCAATGAACTAAATACTTTGTGATGGCCTTATCTCTTGACTTCACCCTTGTAACACCTATGGTATTTGATACTCGTGTGACTAGCACTCTACAAACCATTAACACTAAATCAATAAAGGTTAGTGCATCATAAAGATACAATTCCATAAGTGGAAACACACCAATGAACACATGAGAAGTGCCAATCTAGTCACAATATCCAAGGTGCATCAGTTTGTTCCATGCTACTTGCTAGAATTTGGTATAGTTTCGCAAGCCTCTTTTGATCCACAAATTCATAGACAATACCTATCCACTTGTTGGTTTACAACAACTAGAGTTGGAAGTGAGCTTGTTAGTAGTCAAGCAAAACAATTTCTACCAAAAAGAGTTGAGAGATCTATTATACTCTTTTTGCTTATCCAAAACATGACTGTAAGCTTTACCATGTACCTTGGGCATTCTCATGATGAATTCCATGAACACACTCTCTCAATCTTGCTTAGGGGTAAGCAATGGCTGAAACAAACTTGCAAGAAAACCACAATCTCCTTCATTCTATTAGTAAGTGTTGTACTCATTGTTGTGTTGGAGATCATTCTCCTTAAAATTTTCCTAGGAGAATCTCTCTATTTGACTACAATTCTAGAAGGATTTGGGCTGCCCTAACATGGCTATTATATGCAATGCTTTCAAAATCTCTTGTTTCATCTTAAACTTAGACACCAATAGGATTTTCTTCTTAAACAAAATGTGACCATCTATTATCATATACTTGAAATCCTTCACATTTCCCTCTAAAATGTTAACAACAAATGTATTCTCCACATATTTTCCATGATAGAAATCTTCCAATCACCATAAATGAAAAAAATAGATCCAAGAGTGGGTATTCTAGAAACAACATCAGTGACTACTTCAAAGGAAAAAAAATGGATATTACTCACCCATTTTTGTTAATGATCATGCAAGATATGTTAACCCAAGAAAAAATTCAAGCTATTGTAGTCTATCTCCTTCAATAAATTAAGCATATCTCCTTTATTTTAATTTTATATTGATGAGGCTCGATAATTAATTATGTTCCTTTAAGACTACATCTAGGTTTTTTATGAATTCAAAAAAAATGCATTCATTGTATAACCATTTAGAATTTAGGAAATCAAATGTTGCATCATCTAACTCCATCTTTTTATTAGTGAAATAATAGGAAGAAAATAATCATCTAACTTAGATTCTAGATCAAACTAGGGTTTTGATTTTGTTGACATATGTTGCATTTATTTTCATTATTGGAAATATAATTACTGGAATGGCCTTCTTTGGTTGGAACCCTACATCTCAAACCTTGAAACCCTAATTCAAACCCTAGTTTGATAAATTTGACATTAAATCCTATCCTTCACACATCTTAATTTATTGTGTCAATATAGATCTTGTTAGGTTTCTTTGCTTGCACTTTTCCTTATCTTATTCAATATTAAATTTTTCAATATCTTTGTGATTATAGCTAAGAAAATTACAATTTTTCCTTATCTTTTGTGCTTTGATTAAATTGTTATCTTCTATAGTTATTGAAGAAGCTTTTTGTATGCATTAATAAATGACATATTTTACCAATAGAGTATTTGGGTAAATCTAGTAATTTAAAAGAAACCAAAAAATAATCATTCTAGCATTTTAAAATTTTAAAATTTCATCAGTCTACCTTGTAATCCAATAGAAACAATGTATATCAATTATAACAAATAAAATAAAAATTATTAATAGTTGACTGTCATAATGTGTATACTATATACAATCCTAATGCATAGAAACAAAATAAAACATGTTGGACAAGGTTACCTTTCCAAGTGCATGGCCATAGTCCACTGAGTAAGCATAAACACAATTGTTGAAAGATCCTGTAAGGACAACCTATATGAAAATATAAATTACTAGATGGATATTAAACATAATTCAATATTTTGAAGATATAAAAAATCATCGATAAGAATATTCTAACAAGAGCTGATAATCTAGATATACATAGCCAAGAGGTCTACATAGAACATACAGGATATGCATTCGTGCTTTTAGCCAAAGCTAGAGAAGATAGTGGTAAACCTCCCAATTTTGTAGAGATGAGTTGGAGCCCATCCAAAATGGAGAAAACCTATTAACCATATAAGAGATTTAAATTTAGATGATTTAGTTATCAAGAAATTAAATTTAATCAACTAGATAGTTTTTATGATTTTATCACATAATTTGGTTTAAAATTGATAATGTACTACTCATCACTCTCAAGACAATGTAACTATATATAATAAAATGTAATGACAAATAAAATAGTTGTACCACACAATTAGACTGATCATAGGAAGAGTTCACATTTAGAATATCCTTAATTGGACGACTAGAAGGACGTTTTTAGAACCCTTTTATAGCATCTTCCCTCATCATCTTTTACACAAAGAGTTGAGGTAAGCAATGTTTGCTCCATCCAAAAGCAAGGACATTCTGAAGAATGCCAATGGAAGACAATATATCATAATGATTAAGCATGAAGTGAATACATCAATGTCAGTGGAAGTATAAAAGTATACGTATCTTATATTTTCCAAAAAGAACACTCAATGAAATCTCCAATGAGTTGTTTAAAAAGAAAAACTATAAGAAGGAAGAAATGTGTTCACCTAGAACATGGAAGAATGTGCCAAAGTAGCTAACTAAAAGAGTGCATCCTATTATTAATGATCCTACAATAGTAGTAGAAACATCAATTAGATTACTCAAGTTGAAGAGAGTCCACAAGGGATTCTAAGGTGTCATCTAGAGAATGCCTCTAGACTAAAAAATAGAAGAAAAAAGAATCATTTATGTGCCACCATAGTGAAAAGTTGGAAATTGCATTTGGTTTGTTAAACATGGCCCCTGGGACAACTATTCGAGTTGTTAAGAACCTTCGAGTATGTTCTAATTTTCACACTACATCCAAATTCATCTCCAAGATTATTGCAAGAGAAATTGTTCTAAGAGATGTGAACCATTTCCATCATTTTAAATAGGGACACTATTCTTGTGGAGAATATTGGTGATGTTAAATGAAACAATCTAAAAAATAGGTCTGCACTATAATAATGTGCACTACATCAGATACCCAGTAATAATGAAGGGGCATCCATCAAAGAATAACAACAATGATTTCTAGAATATTTCTTAGTTCTTTTTCCAACTAGATTCATCATGGACCATGATCTTCATGGTCATCATGTTGACTTCCATACATGAAGAGTGAAAAGGGGGAAAGTGCAAATATTCTATAGGATATTGCTAGATCTGGAGTCTTAGTTGGATATGATAAAGAAATGTTTTCAGTAGGTCTAAGAAGGGATAAAAGGTATTTGCAAGGCCTAAGAAACCTCATAATAGGCTGACAGAGTATAAGAGAAGAGTGAGTCTAGTAGTCTACTGCAGCAAAAAGGAAGTATGCTGGTTGAATGGGATAATAGTTATGAAACAATCTCTTTTACATAAATCTAAGATAATTAAAAATGCAAACACCTGCAAGAGAAATTGTTCTAAGAGATGTGAACCATTTCCATCACTTTAAATAGGGTCAATTTTCTTTTGGAGAATATTGGTAGTGCTAAATGAAACAGTCTAAAAAATAGGCTTACACTATAATAATGTGCACTACATCAGGTATCTAGTAATAACAAAGGGACATCCATTAAAGTATAACAACAAGGACTTTTTGACATATCTTGTAGTTACAAGTGCCCTGCTAGACATAGATGAAAATGTGGAAGCGTAGACAAGGAAAGTGAACTATTTCCAAAAATGATGTTTGTGGTGAAGCCTAATCTTAAATACAACTTATTTTGATGAAACCTTTCAATGGAAGTTCATCTTAAAAGTAGTGTTTGTGTGTCAATGAAAGAGTAACTACTTTACACGACTATTTCTGTTAACATAACATTAATGGTAAGAATTGTATTTGTACCCATCAATCGATACAAGCTTTTGGTTTACCAAATGTAAGAGTGAATATTAAACATTTCCCAACTACTATGCGATAGGAACACAAAACACTTAAGTATCTAAAGTGTATCTTTATAGAACATCATGGAAAAGCTTAAATGCATGGAGCAACATATTAGAATCAATCAAATAAGCCAATAACACTCCTAAATGAAAATTTCTTCAGTTTTCTAAGCCCCTACCAATAGATGCAATGGGCAGAGTGTAATGGGCAATGTGTGTGTCTCAGGCTCCTCTAGATCGTGGGCTTCTCCAATAGAAGACTCTACTCTAAGCACACCACCACTGGTGGCTTTTTTGCTGCAACCTGCTATTGATCGATGCCATTGTGGAGGGAAAAGGAAAACTCATGTTGAATGAGGAGGGAAAACGAATGGAGGGAAATTTTTGGGTTTTTCTTATTTTGTTTTTAGTAGTCTTCTTGTCTCTATTAAATGTTATTATTATGTTATATTTTTTTGCTTTGATTCTTTGATGTATTTTTGATAATACATTTTATTTTAGGCTTGTAGATTTAATACAAGTTTATTATCAAATATATATAATATTTCATATGCATTTTTTGTGTGTATTTCATTTTTTCTATTTTCTTAGTTATTACTTTGAACTTTTTATTTTCTCTTCATTAAATATTTAGGTTGTTTTTTGGATTAATAAAATTGATTTTTTTTTCAATTTTTGGTTTTTTCTTATTTTCTTTTTAGTAGTCTTCATGATTGTTTTGCTTTGATTCTTTAATGTTTAATTTCTTTTATTTGACATTATTTGAGCAATCTTTTGTGCTTGTACTCATTTTATTTCCTTCTGTTTCTTTTAAATTGATTCAATTTTATCAATTTTATTGCTTGTTGTCTCTTTTGTGCTTTTTATGAATTTCTCTCTTGTCAAGTTATTGCCCTCTTCAGCCTTGTTTCACGTGCAACTCCTTCTCACTTCTACCCCTCCCATACCTTTTATGCTTGTCTTGGTTTGCATCTTTTCACTCTATCATTGTGCTTTAATTTTCATCCTGATGATGGATCATAAAGTGTGATTCGAAATGTTGATGCAAAAAATTAACACACGAATGACTCCAAAAATCTCTTACAATTATTAAAAAAAAAAAAATTTAGAAAAAGTATATTTTTTATTGTTTTAATTTATGACAGTTACAAAATTAATTTAAGACATTTCAATTTGTATTTTTAATTTTTAATATATATATATATATATAACAAATAATAAACTATATACATATTTATATATTGTTTATTATTTCTTTGATATATATATAATGTTAATTATTTCTTTGATGTTTTAATTATTCTTTTTCTTTGGTTCTTTGATTAAATTGTTTTGTTTTTTTTTCTTTATCTCCTCTCTTTTGTTTCCTGCTTCTTATTTTATTTTATTATCAAGGTGTAAGTTGCTTTAATTCATTTTATTATCATTTTTCTTCATTGGTCAAATCTTAGCCTATTTTCTTCTAGCCCTATCTTCTCCTCACCTATTTATCCTTCCAAGTCTCCTATCACACTTTATTTTTCTTCTGTCTTGTTGCACACAAATCATCCTGATGATGGATCATGGAGTGTGATCCAAAATGTTGATTTAAAAAAGTCACACAATACTACATTTGACACCATTTCCTGACGAACGTTTATTGGTGGTTCGACAAATCTTTGTCGGAGTAGCGAAAAAATGATGAAAATATTTTTCGTCACAATTTCAATGATGAATTAAATGTCAAAATAATGGCACAGATTCATCAGTCATCGGCATCATAAAATGGATCGGATTTTCGTCGGAATGTCAACGAAATGGGCATCGAAAGAACACCAGAAGTTCATCACCAGTTTGATGAAATGGGAAAGTATTTATGACAAAGCCTTCATCAGACCTTTTATGTGGTTCACCGGTGACGTTTGTCAAAATTGTGACGAAAAGGGCAAGGAGTTACGACTAAGCCTTCATCGTAGCTAAGCAACTTCGTTGGACCTTTTCTATGATTTGTCGGTGGACTTCATCACAATTACCATGAAATGGACAAGGATTTACGATGAAGCCTTCATCGCAGCTATAGCAACTTCGTCGGACATTTCAGTGATTCGTCAGTTGTGTTCATCAAAATTTTGATGAAAAAATGCAATTTAAAAAAAAAATATTTGTCATTTTCCATGTTTATTAGACACCTGCTGAGATGTCATGTAGTTTTACCGATGGCTTGAGTCTCTTTGAAAGTCAATATTACATATCACTTTGGTGTCACACAGTCTCATTGATGTTTTGAGTCTCACTGATGGCCAATAGATCATATGTCACTATGGTGTCATGCAGTCATACCAACGTTTTGAGTCTCTCTAAGAATTATTCCTTCAGTCTTAAGTATATCGCTACAATTCTCACCAATGATAACTTATCAGTGTGACTTTGGGGGTCGCCGGGACTTTCCTTCGACTACTTAATAGCTTACAATCAAACTTGAGCTTGAAATTATAAAATAGAATATCATGCCAATTAATTTTACCATTGCTATTCTAGACCTTCAACTTATGGAAAAATAAGTACCAAATTTCCTGAGCATAAAAACATTCAAAAATAATATGTTTGATAGTTTCCCAAGTCCTGTAGATACTACAAATTTCAACACTTTCATGGTTAGATTTATAGGGATCTATCTTTTTCATTAATGAAGAGGTAGGTAAAGGAGAAATAATTATAATTGTAACACTACTCATAGTCCTATAAATTATGTTCATAATTTTTGTTCAATAGACCTCAATTTTTGTTGGGATGAACTATTTTGAAGGTTACCCTAGTGGTGCATTGGCGAGATACTTTTTTGATGGAATAAATTAGGAAGGGTACCATGTGGCACACCTTGTTGTTTGGATAATGCCTGGATCACAATGTGAGCTAGAAGACATGGATCAAAATTTCTTCTAAAGCAAGATGTAAGTACTTGCCCATATCTTCTAAAGCAAGATGTAAGTACTTTCCCATTCCTTCTAAAGAAATATGTAAGTACTTTCCCCCCAGTGTCTAGCAATGTAGGTGATGGATTAGCTTGTGATAGGATAACATGTTTGGATAGAGTATGCCCCTTTGGGCAATGCCTCATGGCTCAAATGATGCTAGATAGGATAGAATCATTGATAGTGACCCATATCAAGATGTTTTCCACAAGAAAGTGTAAAGTGTACACCAAAAAATTGTCAAGATCAAGGTAAGGTGGGTTTATTATGGATTAGCTGAGATGCTTCTCAGTATGTGTAGGATCATGATGGGCCAAAAAGTAGCAATATGATTGGTATGTGTAGGGTATGTGGCTAACAACTTTTTTTACCCAAAATTGATGAAACGAAAAGGGTTTTTAAAGGATATTCTTAGCTTTCCACCAATATAAATTATTATTTACTTTTAATTTAATAAATAATTATTATTCATTTTATATTTGAATTATGACTAAAGTCTTGATCGATAGGCTGATTGAAAAAAATCTATAGCTTTCAAATGGTATCACATTTTTTTAATCTGAAACATGCATCACATTCTATGTTTTACATGCTATAGGATTAAAAAAATGAATTTCATAAAGTTTTGACCACGTTAAGGTGGTCAGACATACAAGTTAAAATATTTTTTAAAAGTTGCAATAAAAAAATCATAATTAATTATTTACTTGGAAAAAAATTACAAAAAAATATGCATCACATTGGGACATTAGTCCTCTACTTATATCTAAAATATTATAAGAAAATATTATCATTTTATTGTGATTAGGGTGGTCATGCAAACACGTACTTATTTTTTCCCTGAAATTTAAGTACTACTACATTGAAATTACAAATTTTCACCAAATAGATTTAAAAAAAATAAACATTATAGTTTAGAAACTACATTCAATTTGCTATAGATTCTATTCTTACATGTTTTTTAAATAATATAGATAAATTATTCAAATTTTTACCTCAAGTTGCCTAACTTTGATTTTTTTGAATTTTTCACCACTTAAGGGCCTATTTTTTTCCATGATGATCCTACACATACCCTTCCAACTAAAATAGTGCACATAGATGTTCAATTCAACACATGATGTATGTTTGCTAGGTTTTCACCATGGTACTTGTCCAAAGTGCCACCCTAGTGGTTTTCACTGGAGGACAATTTTTCTCTTAACTATTTTCTTGATTTTTCTATTTCTTTTTATTGATTTTTGATGTCACACAAGATTCCTATTTACCAGGTTCTCATTATGGTGACAATTTTTTTCTCATGTTGAACCACTTGGTGGTGTTGATGTAGATGATGTTGGTGTTGATATCGTTGTTGTTGTTGTCATGATGTGCCAATGATATCTTGCTTAGAGGAGTTGGGTGCATTGAGGTTGTCTCAAGTTTAATAGGTTAGGATGTAATTATAGCATGATTGAAAAGTGATTACCTCTTGTTGCAATAAAGAGCTTATAACTCTAGTTGATATGTAGAGTGGTTGTGTTATATTAATTATATGTAGTGCATTCAAGCACAACCCTTGTTTAATGGGCTATTCTAGAGAGTGTTCAAGATTTTTTAAACCTTATGAATGTTACTTAACAGTGTATAGCTTAAACTACAAACCAAGTTTGTTACATACTTGCATGCAATCTTAGGTTACCACAAACTATAATAATGTGATCTCCTAATAACCAATATAGAAAGTATTAAAGCAAGACCCATGATATATAGGATACATTTTCCTAATCAGGTTTACATACCTTAATGATCAAACACAAGCTTCCCACACACTCTAGGATACAATCCAAGATCATACCATAACTTTGTCAAGATAACTAATTTTCTGACCCAAGATTTAAGGTTGTTTTTTAATACCAACAAAAGCATTGGTAAGAGCATGATTAGGGTACAAACCCTAGGCCTCCATAAAAACATAAAAAATAACTATAGCAAATTAGTGATGATGCAGTAGCATCCAGTGGTGTAAGGGAAATCTTGCATCACCCAAAAGTAGTTAAATTTCAATTTTCTCAATTTTTAGATTTTTTACATTTTTGGATACCCTTTTCATCATAATAAAATTCCTAATTTATGGTTTTTATTTTCTATTCCTAGGTGGAAAGATATTGCAGTTTTAGTTTCCCAGATTTGCACCTAAAAATCTTTTGAGTTAGATTTAAGGCACTTAGAGTTCTTGGATCATTCCCAAAACTTGCCAAAATTAGCATAGCAGATTTTGCGCACATTATTGACTTTGAGACCTTTCCAACGGTTCAAATGATTCATGAATCAGAGTCTCGGATCAAAAGTTATGGCCTCAGGAAGTTGGCACACTTTCTAGAAGATACAATTGAAAATGTTCTTTTAAAATTTGAACTTCAAGTTGTAATTTTTCAACGCCAAACCGCCTAAACTCAAATTTGAATGTTTTTTTGGCTCCAAACTAAAGATGAGCTCTATTTATGGGTGGGTTTCTAATTTTTGGGTAACTTTTTGGGGACAAGCTCGCATATTGCGAAAGAGTGATTTTGTAGCTTTCTGTAACTTGCATGTGTTGTAGAACTTGGAGATTTGAGATCCTCTGCATTTAAGAAGCTCCATTTTCTGAATAATAAAATTATTCTCTTGTTTGTGGGTTATTTTCTAAGTCTTGGGCTGTGCCCTCATCAAGTGGTATCAGAGCAAGGTTTTCTTGAGAGTGTGGACAGATCACCGATCATGAGGCAATTTGTACCAGGACTGTGGTTGTGGGTCGAGGTCAAGAAAGATGCCTCTAAGAGTGATGCTTGGTAGGCATGGTGGTGCCAGAGGTGGTCGAAGCAGAAGAAATGTTGGTGGAAGAGATACACTGGTAGCCCCCCAAAGACAGATTGATGCGTTACAAGAGCAATTGAGAAGAGGGTTAAACCTGAGGGAGGAAAGTGAGGATGAAGGAAAGGAAGAAGGTTCAAATGTCGAAGAGGAAGAAGAAGCAATTGATCAAGACCAAATGCGGCTAATAAGGGCCATTTCGAAGATTAGGAAAAGACCCAGAGCAGAAGTCCCCAGTTATTCCAGAAGTTTGAACCCGGAAGAGTTGATCGACTGGATCAATGAGCTAGAAGAATATTTTGTGTATGAGGAAATAGAGGACCCAGATCAGGTTAAGTTTGCAAAAATGAAGCTAAAGGGCCATGCCAGTATTTGGTGGAAAGAGGTCCAATTGGAAAGAAATCGAAGAGGAAAAGGAAATATCACCAGATGGGATCACATGGTAGAGAAACTAAAGACGTAGTTCATACCAGTGGACTACGAGTTAGATCTATTGAAGAAATTGCAAGGGTTGAAGCAAGGAAGAAGATCTGTAAAAGAATATACTAAATATTTTCACAAGATAATCATCAGAATGGGCCACACAGAGGCCAATAAGGAGAAGGTAGCCTGATATCTTAATGGGTTACGACCGAGCATTTAGGAGGAGTTAAGCTTAGTTAGAATGACCACCATTGAGGATGTGTATCAGTTTGCTCTGAAGGTGGAAGAGAAGTTGAACAAAAGATTTGATGGCAAGCAAAAAGGACGAGGAGGTCAAAGTGGAAGGGCAGTGGAAGACCTTCGGAAGCTGAAATGATGATGAAAAGAAAAGTGAAGATGTGGGTACCAGCTGAAGCCAAAGGAATGACAACTTCTACCGCCCTCGTGATCAAAATAGTGGTGATCAAAGAGGTAGAGGATGAGGGAGATATGGACAAGGATCTAGAAGAGGTGGTTTCAAAGGAACGTGCTTCTAGTGTGGTGAAGAAGGGCATCAATCCTATGAATGTTGACAACACAATGGAAGGGAAGACAAAAGGCCAGAAGGTCGTGGAAGGGTTGTGCATGTAGATGAGGAGGCCCAATCTGAACATTCAGATGATGCTGAAAGGGGAGAAGCCCTAGTGATTAGGAGATCCCTGATGACTGAGGAAAAGGAACTAGAACAGAGGAAAAATATGTTTCACACTAGGTGCAAGTGTGAAGGAAAATTTTGTGATGTCATTATTGATGGTGGGAGCACCAATAATCTGGTGTCAGAAGAGATGGTCACAAAGTGAAGCTGAAGAGGGAAAGACACCTGCATCTGTATCAGATTGCTTGGTTGCAAAAAGAACACAAAGTTTTGGTCAATGAGCAGTGCCTAGTAAAGTTCAAGATCAGGAGCTACCATGATGAGGTACTCTGTGATATCATCCCCATGGATGCATGTCACATGTTGTTGGGGAGTCCGTGGCAGTTTGATAGGAGAGATATACATGATGGCCATGCAAACACTTATTCCTTGACAAAGGATGTGGTTTATCACAAGTTGAAACCCCTAAAGGAGACCGAAGAAAAGGTATGTAGTAGTGCTAGAATTTGTTATGTAGATGGAAGAAATTTTTTAGAAGGTATGAAGCATGAGCATGTGTGTTATGCATTGATTCCTAGAGTGAGTAAGGAGGATAGTGAGAAGGTTCCAGAAGAAGTTTTGGGATGTTGGATGAGTTTTAGGATATTTTTTCTGATAATGTACCTGAGGGTTTACCACCAATAAGGAAGATCAGTCATTAGATTGACTTGATTCTTGGAGCCAGTTTGCCAAATAAGGCAGCTCATAGAATGACTCCAACAAAAATGAGGAGTTGAACAGACAAGTTCAAGAGTTGTTGAGAAAGGGTTTGATACGGGAGAGTTTGAGTCCATGTACAGTACCTGTAGTACTAGCACCAAAGAAGGATGGGGAGTGGAGGATGTGTACAGATTTCTAAGCCATAAACAAGATAACAATCAAGTACAAATTTCCCCTGCCAAGGATGGATGACCTGATGAACTGTTTGAGTGGAGCTCAGTACTTCACAAAGATTGCTCTAAAGAGTGGATATCACAAGATCCAGATTCGAGAGGGAGATGAATGGAAGACTGCCTTCAAGACCAAAGAGGGCCTATACAAGTGGTTAGTCATGCCTTTTGGGCTAGCCAATGCACCGAGCACATTCATCTAGCTCATGAACGAGGTACTAAAACAATTTCTAGGAATTTTTTTTATTGTCTATTTAGATGATATTTTGATTTTTAGTAAGACATTGGATGAGCATCTGATGCATATTCGGAGAGCCTTTGAGAAGTTAAGAGAAGAGAAACTGCTGATTAATCTGAAGAAGTGTAGTTTTGTGAAGAGGGAGTTAGTGTACTTGGGGTTTTTTGTCTCAGCAGAAGGTCTCAAGATGGACCTAGAGAAGGTGAAGGCTATTCTAGAATGGCCTACACCAAGAACTGCTACCGAGGTGAGATCTTTCCATGGTTTGGCTAGTTTTTATAGAAAGTTCATTAGTAACTTCAGTAGTATTTGTGGACCCCTAACTGAAACAATGAGAAGGGATAGAAAAGAATTCAAGTGGAGTGGAAAAAAGTTTTGAATTGTTGAAGCAGAAGGTGACAAAGCAACCTATTCTAGCCCTCCTAGATTTCAACAAGGTGTTTCAGGTGGATTGTGATGTTAGTGGTTGTGCCATTAGAGCAGTGTTGAGCCAAGAAGGTAATCCCATTGCCTATTTCAGTGAAAAGTTAAATGATGCCAAGAGAAATTATTTTGTATATGATCAGGAATTTTATGTAGTAGTTCAAGCATTAAAGAAATGGAGACATTATTTGTTGCTAAAGGATTTTGTTCTATATATTGATCATCAAGCCTTGTAGTACCTAAATAGTCAGGGAAAATTAAATTAGAGGCATATGAAATGGGTAGAGTTTTTGCAGAGTTATATCTTTATTTTGAAACATAGGAGTGGGAAGTCAAATAGGGTTGTAGATGCCTTAAGTAGGAGGCATATATTGATGACAAAGATGCAAATTGAAGTGGTTGGATTCAATGAACTTAAGACACTATACGCAGAAGATCCTGATTTTCTAGAGGCTTGGAAATCTTGCAAGGAACTTGTTATAGTGGACAGGACAAGGTGGCTGGATTTCATAATCCAGGATGGCATGTTATTTAAGGGAAGTCAATTGTGTATTCTGAGGAGTTCCATGAGGGAGAGCCTAATAAAGGAGAAGCATAGTGAAGGAATGGTAGGACATTTTGGTCAGGATAAGATCATTTCCATTATTAGTGAGCATTATTATTGGCCTCAGCTGTCACAAGATGTGAAGAAGTTTGTACAAAGCTATAGGGTATGTTAGATGGCTAAAGGAGTGAGCCAGAATATAGGCTTATATCAGCCCTTACCTGTACCAGAGAGGCCATGGGAGGATACAAGTATGGACTTTGTTCTTGGTTTTCCAAGGACACAACAAGGGAATGATTCAGTCTTTGTGGTGGTTGATAGGTTTTCGAAGATGGCACATTTCATTCCATGTCAGAAGACCCGTGATGTAGTCCACATTGTTGACTTGTTCTTCAAAGAGGTGGTGAGGCTACATGATCTGCCAAAGAGTATTGTTTCAGATCATGACACCAAATTTGTGGGGTACTTTTGGAGGACCTTGTGGAAGAAGCTGAAGACAGAGTTGAAGTTAAGTTCTGCACACCATCCACAAATAGATGGGTAGACAGAGGTTGTTAACAAGAGTTTGGGTAACCTACTGAGATGTTTGGTAGGAGATAAACCCAAAAGATGTGACTTGATCTTACCCTAGGCATAATTTTCTTACAACAATTTTGTCAATAGAAGCACTAGTAGATCACCATTCCAGATTGTGTATGGAGGTAGCCCCAGAATAGCTCCAAAATTGAGGAAGATGAACCAAGAGAAGAAAATAAGTGCTGAAGTCAAATATTTTGTAGAGCACATCAAGAATATACATGAGAATGTACAAGAACACATTAATAAGATGAATATGCAATATAAGGCTAAGGCAGATCAGAAAAGGAGGAATAATGATTTTCAGATTGGTGATAAAGTGATGGTCCACTTGAGGAAAGAAAGGTTTCCAGTGGGAACATATAACAAATTGAAGATGAAGAAGTTTGGTCCCTATAAAATTATGAAGAGGCATGATTCAGGGAATGCATATGAGGTAGAATTGTTGGATGGCTTCAACATTTCCCCTGTGTTCAACATTTCAGATTTGACAGAGTATCATGAAAGTGGCGTAGAGGAAGTACCAATGATGGAACAGTGTGGGATTCCAACACCTACTTCAAAAAAGGAGGAGATTGAAGAAATCCTGGATAGTCATGTGGGAAGGAGTACCAGGAACAGGCAGTATGAAGAATATCTAGTGAAATGGAAAGGAAGGCATGCTGAAGATTCATCCTAGTTGCCTAAGGTAGAGGTCGACCATTTGGGTTTTCCTCCACCATCTGAGATGTGACGGGGTCACTTTTCAATTACCCTGGGTGTGTGATACAGGAGCATCCAGTGGTGTAAGGGCAATCTTGCATCACCCAAAAATAGTTAAATTTCAAGTTTCTCAGTTTTTAGATTTTTTTACATTTTTGGATACCCTTTTCATCATAATGAAGTTCCCAATTTATGGTTTTTATTTTCTATTCCTGGGTGGAAAGATATTGCAATTTTAGTTTCCAAGATTTGCACCTAAAAATCTTCTAAGTTAGATTTGAGGCACTTAGAGTTCCCAGATCGGCCCTGAAACTTGCCAAAATTGGCATAGCAATTTAGAGCACATTATTGACTCTGAGACGTTTCCAATGGTTCAAACGGTTCATGAATCAGAATCCCAGATCAAAAGTTATGGCCCTGGGAAGTTGGCACACTTTCTAGAAGATACAATTGAAAATGTTCTTTTGAAATTTGAACTTCAAGTTGTAATTTTTTGGCGCCAAACCACCTAAACTCAAATTTGAATGTTGTTTTGGCTCCAAACTAAAGAGGAGCTCTATTTATGGTGGGTTTCTAATTTTTGGGTAACTTTTTGGGGACAAGCTCGCATATTGCGAAAGAGTGATTCTATAGCTTTCTGTAACTTGCATGTGTTGTAGAACTTGGGGATTTGAGATCCTCTGCATGTAAGAAGCTCCATTTTCTAAATAATAAAATTATTCTCTTGTTTGTAGATTATTTTCTAAGTCTTAGGCTATGCCCTCATCAAGTGAGGTTGCAATACCAAAAAGATTGAGACATTGTAGGTAATAACAAAATCTTGCAATCTAAAGATTGTAGCCAATAACAAGCACACTATGTAGCTTAGTGACATTTGTAAATGAAATCTATGGTAAGAAGAATGACAGTCACTTGAGATGTGACAGTCAAAAAGAGGCCGAGCAGTGACAAGATAATAAAGCTCAAACCTTGCATAGTAAAGTGGAGATTTTAATAGTGAGTTTCCTTACCCCCTTGCTGACCTTAAGGGTTTTTCAAATTATTTTGGTAGTGTTAGACAAGGAAAATGCAATCAGGGAATAACTGTCCAAATGAAGTAACAGTGGTAATCATAGGTTCAATATTTCTTTTTAGCCATTAATATATAATGGAGGTAGTGGATTGCATGTTTGAACACTGTTTTGAGACTCAACAAAGATGAGAGAATAGTGAATAATACCTTGTGGACTATGAAGTAGTGCCAATAAGGTTGAAGGATCTTAAGAACTACAATACCATGAAACAATGAGTCCCCTATAGTAAGTAGGTAATCTATAGGACATAGTTTGATTTTATAGAAGGATTCTCATGAAATTAATCTTCAAGTGATAGTGAGTGACCTTTTTGAGATTGCAATTGAGGGTGCAATACTTAGTCTTAAAGGAAGTTAGCAAAGCAGTAAATGTGAAAGAAAATCAAATCGTACACAAAAAATAATTCACAATGTTATCTTGCATAATGCGTTGAGTTTGAAGACAAAAATCTCATTGTATCTTCATAATGAAAGTGGTGACCTTAATGGTTAATCACTAGCAACCATGATTTTAAAACATGATATTGTGCTTATGGAGGCAACATTTTAAGCAAGGCAGTGGGTGGTGGTTTGGAACAATGGCAGGTATGAAGGACTTGCTTTATATGCATACTATGCAGTCTAGCTTAAGACACCATTCTTAGAAGAGATTGAAGGTGGATTATGGAACTAAAGGGTTACCATTGAAAGGATTAAAATAAAGACTGGGATCTATTTAAAAGCCACAATCATGAAGATATTAAAGATGTAACATGCAAAACCCTAGTAGCTGGAGTAACGAATACAATGCCAAAGAGGATAGTGTGCTGGGGCAGATTTAGGAGATCTCCACATTATCTAATTACAGGGAAATACATCATTTATTTATTTTTTTAATTAAAAGAAATCATTCTAAACCCTATATAGGATACATTTATATTTCAAAATCCTCTAAAGAAATTTGAGATTATGAAAATATGTCAGATAAATACCTAGATTACAAATATTAGCGAGAATAATGTAAGATTTGTTGAGCAAAGCAAGAATGAGATAACCAGAAATGAATCCTATGCCTCATTTCATGCACATCTCCTCACCGTTCTCTGTCATTCTTTACAGAAACACTTCTCCATTTTGGCGGTCTATGCTTGAAAATAATGTTTTGACAAAGGTTTTAGAGTATGTTTATTAAAATGAAAACTCCATTCTAGTGGGCTACACCTGAAAATAAGATTTTGACAAAAATTTTAGGGTATGTTTATTAAAGTTTTAGAGTATTTTGGCGAGCTATATTCTTGATTCCTTAAATGATTTATTCAAATGGATTGTGATTAAATAAAAGACTAACTATTTAGTCATTTTTATTTGTGTGACTAAATAATTTTTAATCAACAACCAATCTAGTAATTTATTTACTCATTTATAGCTAAGTTGTAAAAAATGAGTAGAATTTAGTCATTTTTAGTTGTTGTGACTAAAAATTTGTCACCTAATCATTTATTTTCTAAATTCTACTAGTGTGTTGTTCCTTGTGCCATAAGGGCTCTCTCAATGTTGAGGGCCCTAGGGATAAGCTCGTCATAAGAAGTGACACATTGCATCTTTAACTAAAAGGATAAATTTGTATTGACATTAGCAATGATGATTTTGACTTGTTGCTCTTTAGGAATGGGTCACTTGCTCTTATTAGCTCGCTACCTCCATCGTTGTAGGAAGTTTGTGATCAAGTTCAATATTCTGATTTTAGGAGTCTTAACAGTTGGAAATCGTACTACAAACATAATTTAATAAGTTTTAGAATTAGAATTTTAAAGTGTTTTTTGTGGTCATTAATTTTAGACTATCTTCTCTTTTGCAGGGGTGGTTGCATGCCAAATTTTTTTTTGTAAAATATTAGAATTATTAGATTTTGTTACCTGTCTATGAATAAAAATTATTGGAGTGTTAGTTTGATATTTTTTAAAATCTAAATAGTCAAGTTTGGTAAAGAAAAATCATGTCAGATAATACTAGTCCAGAACAAAATGAAGAGATACTTGATAGATTGTGGGATAGATTGAAAAGAAAGGGTGATGGGAAATGTTATTGTCCTTGCAAGAGATTACTTTTAATCACAATAGCTAAGAAACATTGTAGGAAGCATGGTCACATTGAAGGGAGGCATGATTATCATCCATTGGTAAGTTGTTCATTATATGTGTTTATATTGATTGAATTTGTAAATGTTTATATCATTTAAACATTATATATATATAATCACTTAATCATGATTAGGTTTATTTGTTTCTATCATTATTATAAAGGTGGGGCACCCTAGGGTAGATGATATGGATTATCATTGCCTGAAGAATGTGGTTTTACAAGCGGATGAACATGGAGTTGTGAATATCAAAGATGAATTTAATGATCATATGGAAGAAGATGATCATGCATCAGAAAACACAGTTGAAGATGATGGTATGAATACATTGATCCATGACACATTTAGTGGCAGAGCTGATCATGATGATCAAGATGACTTTGATGATGTTCATGATTTACCTGTACTTGAGATGGAATATGAGCCCCTTTATGAAGGCTCCCAAATAACTCTTCTCTCTATTGTATTGTTGCTGTTGAACTTGAAGGTTATGAATGGTTTATCAAACATAGCAATCTCATGGATGTTAAGGTAAGTCATATATGTCATCTTTTTTCATCTATTTTAATTATTGTTAGTTCATCACTAGTAAATAAAGGATGAAATATGTACCATTAATATTTTTTATATTAACAAATTATTTTTTGTTGTAGATTGATTGGTGAATTTTTGTTACCACCATCAAATATTTGACCTCGCTCATACTGAGATTTATTTGCCATTATGAAAGATATGGGAATGGAGTATCAAGCAATAGATGGATGTCCCAATGATCATATTATATATCATAAATAAAAAGAATTTGCAATAGAATGCCCAGAATGTCATATCAGTAGATATCAAACAGATCAACTAACAAAAAAGGTTCCTCACAAGGTTCTTCATTATATTCCCATTATTCCATGTATGTAATGATTATTTAGGTGCGAAAGCTTAGTGTAATTTATGGATTACCATGCATGGAATAGAAGTGCAAATGGCATTCTTTGAATGCCTGGAGATGGTTCTACATTTAGGGACATGGAGGAAAAATGGCCACACTTTAAAGAAGAACTTCGTAATCTCAGGCTTTCATTGGGAGTGGACGGTGTCAATCCATTTGGAGAGTTGAGATCTATTTACTCGGTGTGGACTATTTTTGTTATCAACAATAACATTCATCCATGGATGTCATTAAAGAGGGAGGACATAATGTTGTCAATGATTGTTCCAGGTATTTTTTTACGTCAATTTTCTTTAATGTAGTAGCATCTCATTTGTCTTATTTGTTGCATAATGACATTTTTTTCATTCAATAGTCATGTACATTAATTTATATATATTGCAGTAAAATGGTTATAATAGTTATGTAATGTTTATGTTCATTCAACTAGGTAAGTACCAAGTTAAAGATATGAATGTATATATCAAGCCTCTTATTGACAAGTTACTAAAGTTATGGAATGGAATCACTATGTATGATGTCTTTAGACCAATAGAACAAAGACAATTTCAATTCCATGCAATGCTTGTATGGACAATTCATGATGCCCTAGGGCTAACACATTTTTGTGGTATGTTATAATGTTCAACTATACTTTAATGATATTTAATTTGATGAAGTAGATATCATGCATGTTTTTAAAATAATCTATTCATTATATATAATTATAAAAATTGATATATTTAATCCAATTATATATGATCTTGCAGGTCTTCAAACAAAGGGAAATTTTGCATGTCCAATTTGTGGTCCAAAGATGAAATCTCATCATTCAAAAAGTTTAGGAAAATAGGTGTTTGATGAGTATAGGCACTTCCCCCATAGAAATCATAATTATCGAACTACTGAAAAAAATATTGTCAATGGGAAAGAAGATACTACATCAAAACCATGAAGAATGACACCTCGCCTATGGAAGTTGGAATATAATAGAATTAATCGTCAAGGTTATACATTGGATAAAATTGTTTATGTATCATATATGATATGTTTTGAATTTATATTTTTATATTGTGTTGTGTTTACTCATGTTGTAAGTGACAATGATTGTTGTTGTTAATTTGTTTAACTTATATGCTTCATGAAGGTCATCAAGGCATTAATGGTCAACTTTCACAGGGACTAAAAAGTTATCCCAGGAAATTTAGTAGTTTTCCCTACTATGAGTAGCTACAAATTATGCATTTGTTTGATACAATGCATTTCAAAAAGAATACAATAAAAGCATTATGGAAAATATTGGATGGAAGGCATGACAAAGAAAAAATTGGGTAAGTGCACCAAGATGGTCGCACTTTTGTGGCCAAACAAGAAAAAAAAAAGACATAATATGTTCACATTATTTCTTTTTAAAAGCAAAAAAAAAGCAAATCCAAATATCATTTCTCATTTTGCTTTTTTTGTGTTTTAGCTCCGCCCGCGGCCAAAAACCCTGTTATACATGCTCACATTCTTGGAGAGGTGATTTATTCAAAATTCATCAAGAGCAATTGGATTTCTTCACAAATATGGCACCACAACGATGAAGAGATGCAAGAGGTAAGTATTGTTTGGTATTTGTTTTGAATTTGTTAGTTTTAAATTGATTTTATTTGTTTTAGTTTAGAAATGAATGTTTTTTTTTAATTTGTAGGAAATCCTCAACAAGAGGAGGAAAATCCTTAACCAAATCAGCCTCAACAACAAAATCAACCTCCCCCACCATTCTCTCAATACCCTCCTGGCACTAAAGAAAATTTGAGTGAAATTGAAAACAATAGAAAAGAAGTTGAGGATCTTATTAGTAGGTTGAGTGATCAAAATTCTTCAACCACAGAAAGAATACATCTAGGAGATTCATTGAAGGATTTGTTAAAAAATGTAGATGCAATTACCCAACAAATATCTAGATGGCAAAATAGGTGGAAAACATCGAGGGCATATTATGCAGAAAAATTATCATATGAACAAGTAAAAGATTTAAAGATTACTAAAGGAAATT
>VDFB02000017.1:399442318-399458078 GCA_007258455.2 Sequoia sempervirens | reverse complement strand
CTCTCCCACCCCTATCCCACTCTCTCAAGCCCTCTCTCCAACTCTCTGCCACCCTCTTCAACCCACTCCAACCCTATCTCCTACTCACCCACTCTCTCCAACCCTGTCTCCCATACTCTCCCTCCCTATCTCCCACTTTGCCACTCTCTCCCATGCTCTACCACCCTAAACCCTCTCCCACTCCCACCCTCTCTCCCATAAGCATACATACATGACACAATAGTATATACATATACATACAAACATACAAACATATCAACAAACATTCAATAAAGTGGCATTTAACTAAAGGAAGACATAACGCAAGCGCATTTTTTGTTGCTAGTAATGCTCCTTGAAGAGGGAAAATGTCAAAAGCAAAATATAACGCACTCGCATTATATTTTTCATTGGGAATCCCCGAGCCTTAGCTTTGGTATTTTCCTTGGAATACCAACCCAAAGACTTGGAGGGCATTCCCAAAGACCATAGATGTGTTTTTTTCCAAATTCTACAAATTTTCACATAATCAGGTTCGTGCTCACCATCAAGATTGTGTTTGGTTCAATATCAAAAAAATTGAACACATGGGTAATGTTAGGTTCATTATTAGCTTTCCAACGATGTAAATTTTTTCACTTTCTAACAATGTTAAGCCTTTCATCCATAATTTCTTTTGTTTGTATGTCTGTTTTTCTTCAAAAAGTAGTGTTTGGTATTTTTTTTGTTATAAATTAACCGTTCATCAAAATTTGAAATAAATTACATTTTTAGAAACTAGACTCCATTCTACAAATTTAAAAAAAAATACAAAAATAAAAGTCTATTACTTTCAAAACAATTTAGGGGGAGCATGGCCAAAATTCTGCTTTTTAGGAAGTGCCCACTTAGAAAATTAATAAAAAATCAAATATTCATTAAAAAATTATTAGAAAAAATCTAGTCCTTACTACATACTATTATCTAACTTTTGACTGGAGCGATTTTAAAAATACTACAAAAAATTCCACCGTGCTCGGGTCACACAAGACTTGCTATGTTATGTTTTTTCTGACAGAAACAACAACAATTTGTGTGTGTCCCTCTTTTGAACCCCTTAATCTCAACCATTTTCAAAATAAATTAGTAGTTTAGAAAGTATATTCAGAGCATTGCGGTCCTTGTTTTTGTTCCATCTAAAATTTTTGAGTGTAGTTATCCTCAATTTCACATCCAAGGTCAGTATTTCCTGATTTCAGAAAAAAAGTGGCCACTTAAGCCCCTTTTTTGGGAACCATCTTGGTGCACTTACCCAATTGTCAAAATTTGTAGTGACATTTAGGAATCCAATCATGCAATAAAAAATTTCATTCAATTAAATAGCGATGGAGACCAAATTAATATAAGTAAACTTCCTTGGTTATTAACAAAGCAACAAAACAATGCTATTAAAGAAGTCATACGAAAAATTTGATTTCCCATAGGATTTGTTGCGAACATAAACAATATAATAACAAAGAAAGGTTGGGTCAGGGATGAAAATGCATGATTGGCATACCTTCATTAGGGTAATTATTTTTCTATATTATATACACTTGTTTAATTCATGTACTCTTCAGTGTAATGTGTTTACTACTTTTCGAAAAATAATGAAAAAAACATTTTATAATTGTTGCAGTACGTTCTACCTCTATCTCTACCAAACAACTTTGATGACAATGTCAAGCAAGTTATATATGATCTTGGAAAATACATGAGGTAAGTAGCGAGATTTGTTCAATTCGTTGTATACATCTTATAATTTCCATTTATTTTACTTGTTATGTAATACACTATATATTTTTGTTAAATCTCATTAATATATTTGCTCCTTGAATAACTTGTAGATGGTTGTCATCTAAATAAATCCATAAAGAAGATATAAATTATTGGAAGAGAAAAATTCTTCATCTAATGTGTGAAATGAAAAAGTGTCTACCTTCAACATTTTTCAATGCACAAGAACACTACCTCATATACCAAGTTGAAAAGATTGAATTGTGTGGACCATTACACACAAGGTAAGTGTGGATGGTTGAGAGGCACTTGAAATTTTTGAAGGCTTTCGTTAGACAAAGAGAACATGCTTAGGGTTCTATGGTGGATGGATATATGGTATACCAGACTATGGTGTACATTAGTGAATATCTTCCTAAGTTTGTAGCAAAGATCCATGTAGATCGCATTTCAAATCCCAACTCCATTAACAAATTTGAAGGGGAGTACTTGATGGGGAAAGGTAGATTGAGGAAAGTGAGAGGTAATTATAAGATGGTCATGGAGATTAATTGGAATACATTTTACATATGGTTTTTATGTATATTGTACTTATTTAATTTTTAATCTTCAATATACATCAATTATAAATTAAGGTTGTATACAGTGGTATTTAACTAATTATACGTCATTTTTGAATTTCAAATTTTTTTGATACAGTTGGTTGAGAGTGGGATGCACTACATTTGTACGTCACCAACAATCTTGATTGGATGATGGTATGGATTGAATGATGTCAACAATCTGGTAGTGCATTAACATGGGAAGGTGTGGCTTCATTGGTTAAAGAAGCACATTGTAATGGAGATTCCAATGTTACACAAAGGGAAATTGATTTAGCATATGGTTTAAGAGATAAATAGGTACATATAAATATATTAATCACCCATAATATTTAATTATTTTCAATTATATTGGTGTATATATATGTTGAGATTGTTTTTTTTGCATACATTCGGCCAAGAATAAATATGTTTATCAACTAACCATATTGCAATAATTTTTACATATTTGACATATTGTAGGTGAAACACCACAAGGCTATGTGGTGCAATGGTTGTAAATTTCAAATCAAAATGTTGGATAACATGAAGAAAACTTGTGATTCTATTATAACTCAAGTCTTTCAGGTGACTAATGTTTCATCTAGAAGCGGCATACATCCAGAAGTCTCAGAAAATAGATACTATGCGATTTTGGATGATATACTTGAGTGTGACTTTAAGTCCTTCAAATTAATTCTATTCATCATTCTATGGTATAGGCTACGATTGAATGAAAATGATCTTGAGAGAAATGTTATTGAACGTGATAATGGATTTACCATGGTTAATACAAGGTTGATTGAGTGAGCTAGAAATGAGCCCTATGTTCTTCCAAGCCAATGTGAGCAGGTATTTCACTCAGAGGTTCCAAGTAAACTAGGTTGGTCATTTGTTGTTAGACATGATCCAAGAAGAAGTATGGTAAAGTATAATGTGGTGGAAGAAGAAGATACCAAAGAACTAGAAGATGATGTAGATGATGATCAGGACCAATAGTTAGTTGATGATGTCCCTGATGAAGATGTCGAAGAGGAGGAACTAGATCATGATGATGTAGGAGTTGATTTTCATGAAGATGATATCCATGTGGATGATGACATTATCGAAACTAATATCAATGACGATGATGATGATATGACCAATCCTTACAATGTTGAATCTAGATCGGATGATACAAACAAAGAGTTGGATGAAGAAGAAGATCAATGAGATTGAAATGTATAAGTTATGCAATTATATTATCTATTTGATATTAATTTCTTGATAGAATTATATTTGACTTATGTGGTTACATAATTAATTCATGATGTTTTAATATTTATACCATTACATAATTAATTTAATGATGTACTTTTTAATGTTCGAAAGGTCAAAAAATTAAAACATTTCAATAGTGATGTTAACAACCTTGAAATTAGTGTGTTTTATGTTTCATGTGATCATAAAAGATTAAAAATTTAGTTGTAGAGGTGGTTTTTCAATGGTTGATGTGTAAAGGCCTTTAAAAGGCATAAAGTAATCATTGTAATGGTTGTTGATGGTTGAGAATTTAAAATAAAATCTCTTGACATTCAAAAATTTGTGTTTTTCCTTAAATTTTTTGTATTTTTCCTATTATGCAGCACTGTACGGTCACATGCAGCCATATTTCAATGTGAAATCAGTTTCAGGTCGTGAATATATGTGTTATCTTTTTTTTAATCTAATTTGAGGGCTTAAGGTGTGTATTTGACTTAGAAAGCTTCATTTCTTTGCATACAGCCCGGTTACCCTGTTTTTGAGGGTTTTGTAGTCCAAACATGATATAAAGGGGCTCTTACACTTTTTGTGATTACTGTAGCTTGTGTAAGAGGCCCTATGGATACTATTTTAATTGTAGGATGCATGAATAGGGGGTAGGATGAGAAATAAAGAAGGTATAGCTGTTGTCCTCAAGAGTTTTGTGAAGAAAATCATGTGAAGTGAGAGGTTCAAGCCTAGGTTTCAACAAAACATGTATGGGAGATCTGATTTTATGAATTTTTATCCATGTGCAGACCTAATGGGTTGTTTTTGAACATTGAATATAAATGATATAAATACACACACACACACACACATATATATATGTATGTATGTATGTATGTATTTTTAAATGTAAATGTAAATATTAAAGAAATCTATATCTATGTATATAAATGTGTATTTCTAAATGAAAGTGTAAATGCAAAGAGCATATGGTTTTATAGTGTTATAAGATACAACATATCCATAAATTAATGTAATTTAAATTCTAAAGTATTCAACACATATAATATGAAATCGATCAAACTATTAAACTACATGAGAAATAAATGAAAACAGTAAATGCATATGTATGTGTATTTGTAAATGTAAGTGTAAAATAAATAAGAATAATGAAAATTATAAAAGAATAAAGGTTTAGAGTTTAGAGTGAGAGAGAGATAGAGGGTAGAGGGTTTAAGGATTTAGAGTTTAAGGGGTAATGGTTTATGGTTTAGGGTTAAAGGTAGAGGGTGTTTTTTTTTTTTTTTACACTGTAACTAGGTTGGTCTTCTAATCTACCTAAGGGATTTCCAATTCCAATCAAGGGAAACTCGAAGGACCTGGACCAACTGACGAGGACTTAAAAAGGTCTCCTACACTTTGGGCTCTGCAAGACCCAAGAGGGTGATCCCTTAATGTGTTTACAACCTCTGCACCAATGTCATAAACAACATTAACACATAATAGATAATCCAATTAAATAGCTCAACACAATAGGATAATATTGAATAAAATTGGTTGTTCACCTATAATATCAACTATGTGGAGCATGAGATAATTACAACATGACACATAGTAAAATATAGTCATTAATTTGCAATTTGTAACAAGCTATAGAAAAAGACAAACAATTATTGAACTACAAAAATAAGTATAACTTCGATCAGTGCCATATATCCATTGCAGGATTCAAATCTATAAGCATCTAAAGGTTTATGACAAATTTAATACATAAAAAATAACTTATAATATCCCTGACAATATTGCATTACAATTTCATCAGTATGCATTCTCACCCAATACTACTTATCAAATCCTTATACAGAACATATCCGCCTATAATCCCATTCAAGCATTTTAATTAATTCCTTGAATTAAAGCTAAAATAAGGATTATACACACCCACAATGAGATGAATCCCTCTCCTTTGAATCCCTTTATCTCTCTCCCTCACCCATAACCCCTAAACCCTAACCCCTTAGCCCTTAAACTCCAAACCCAAACCCTACCCTCTACCCTCTCTCTCTCTCTCTCAAGTCTCTCCCTCCTACCCCCTCTCTCTTAGGTGTCTATCTATCTCTCACTCACTCCATCTATGTGTCTGCCCTCTACCATTAAACCCTAAACTCTAAACCCTAAACTGTAAACCTTAAACCATTAACCCTTAAACTCTAAACCCTTAAACCTTCTACCCTCTACGTTTAATCCTCTACCCCATATCTCTCTCCCACTCCCTCCCTCTTTCCCTGTCTCTCTCAAGTCTCACCCTCCTACCCCTTCTGCCTCTCTCTCTCACTCACTCACTCTTATCTCCCTCCCCTCTACTCTTAACCCTCTACCTTCTACCCTCTACCCTTAACCCTCTACTCTCTATCTCTCTTCCACTCCCTCCCTCTCTCTCTCACTGAATCTGTCTATCTCTCTCCCCTCTACCCATAACCCTAAACCCTTAACCCTTAAACCCCAAACCCTTAAACCCTCTACCCTCTACCTTCTCACTCTCAACTCAGTCTCTCTATCTCTCTCCCCTCTACCCTTAACCCTTAAACTCTAAACCCTTAATATTAGGTGTGTATTAAAACATTATAAAAGTATAATTTTTTGCAGTTCTATTAGGAATTGAATGATAAATGACAATGAATGGGAAAATCTAAGGAAATTTAATATTTTAAACTAAAAATTTAGAGCTCAATTAGGATTAGTGTTCACTTAGGGTTAGGTTTAGGGTTCAATTAATGTTCAATTTGGGTTAGGATTGAGGATGAGGTTGGGGTTTAATTAAGGTTATGAATTCAATAAGAGTTCAAATAGGGTCAAGGTTAAGGTTGGGGTTGGGGTTAAGGTTCAATTAGGATAAGAATTAGTGTTAGGGTTAGGATTAGAGTTCAACTATAGTTCAAAGTTAGGGTTATGGTACAATTAGGACTAGTGTTCAATAAATGTTCAATTAGGGTTAATACTTAGTAAGGTTTTTAAAATTCAATTGGGTTTGGGTTAGGGTTGGGATTATGAATCAAGTAGGTTTGGAGTTAAGGTTTGATTAGAGTTAGGTTTAGGGTTTAGTTATAGTTAGGGTTAGGGTTGGGGTAGAGAATTCAATTATGCTTAGTGGTCAATTACAATTAGATTTAGTGTTCAATTAGGGTAAGGGTTAGAGTCCAAATAGGGTTAGGGTTTAACTAGGGTTAGGATTAGAATAGAATAAAGTTTTGTGTTTAATTATGATATCTAGAATTTAGTATAATTTTAGAAAATGAAATGATTTGGACACAAAGAAAAAAATAGAAAAGTTGATTTTATATAGATTTTATTTCTTAATTTATTCTAAAATTCTAATTAATAATTGTTTAATTAATTTAAAATGAATATTTAATTTAATTTAATTTAATTGTATTAGATAATTAGTAAAACTAAATAGATAATAAATATTTTATGGATTTTAAAAAGTAGAATTTAGTTTAATTTTATTTGTAATGTCAAATATTAAAATTTTAGATTGAAATACTTAATCTATTTTTAAATATTTATAATTAATATTCAATTTATAAACTAATATTAAGAAATTAATAAATATAACCTACGACATAATGTATTAAAGAAGCATCAAAGTGGTTATCATTTCTTTGGCTTCACTAGATGAGACACGTGGCGCTCGCCCATGATATCACGATCTTGCAATTTCTAATTGTGGGATAGTGGGGAATGACTGAGATGTGGCCAAACTCAAATTCTAATCTCCTATTGTAGATCTTCTTTGACTTGAATAGTTGCCCTAATTTCTTCGCTTTTTCTCATTTTTAATGAATTTCCCCCCGGCCTTGTCAAATATTTCATTTTAAATGTTTTGCTTTGGAAGCAATGAAACATTTAAAATAAATCACACAAAAATTTCCTCGGGCCCCACCTTGTATAGTCCACATGGCACCCGCCCATGATTTTACAATCAACCAAAGCACCATCGCGGGATGGCGGGGAACGAGTTAGATCAAAGGAGAGTTGATGAATGATCGTGCAAATTTGATCCCCTAGATGGGACACGTGTCACCTGCCCGTGATATCACCATCCTACAATTCCCAATCACGGATGGCAGGAAACCATTGATCTTGAAGGAATTTTGATCAATGGCAGCACCGATTTCATCCTCAAAAATAAAACATTCATTAAAGGGCAAGGGGACATTACTAGGTGGAAGGAAAACAACGACATAAGTTTTTTTAAAACCGTTCAGCACAGGGCCAACCAGAACTTAGGAAAATAAAACTCGCAGAGGAAATAAAATATTAAGACCGAAGGGACCAAGCCTAGATGGAATGATGGGGCATAAGATGTTTTAAAAACCCTTCAAAAAAAGTATCATTGAAATATATCCTGACCAAGGAATTAGGTAAACACAAGGGTTTAAGATGAAGACAAAGCTAAAACCCTAGCCCTAAGAAAATTTCCAGCACCATGAAAGACCAGTGAAATAAGGCAGGGCATGAGTGAAACATTAGGAACAAAATTTGAAGTTCCATCAGTACATGCAAACCTCTAAATGTTATATGAAAAAAAAAAAAATACATTCATGAAGAATTGAAATAAGTAGTATTTTTTTGTTTCAAATAAAATATCACAACTCTACACTATAAGTATATCATTTAAAAAAAAAATGCTCATTTAATAAAATAAGAAACTTATTTAAACAAGTATTGTTATCATAGTAAAAAAATATTGTTCTTATGTGTACAACAATTGGGGTAGCAATGTACATGTTGGTATCTTTTTTAACTACTCAAAAATGTAACTAGGCTTATCTTCTAATCTACCTATGGAATTGCCAATTCTAATTAAGGGTAGCTCGAAGGACCTGGACCAACTAATGAGGACTTGAAAAAATCCTCCTACACTTCAGGCTCTGCAAGACCTAGGAGGGGGATCCCTTAATGTATTTACAACCTCTACACCATTATCATAAACAACATTAACACTAACAAATAATCTCACTTAAAATCTCAAAATGATAGGATAATACTGAATTAAATTGGTTGTTCATCATTAATATCAACTATTTCGAGCATGAGATAATTACAACACAATCTATTATATTAGATAGTCATTGATTTGCAATTTTTAGCAAGCTCTAGGCAAAGAAAAACAAATACTGAATCATATGGGTAATTACAACTTAGATTAGTGTCATATATCCATTGCAGGAGTCCAATTCATAAGTATCTAAAAATATATGACATGTTTAATGCATAACATATGAAATCCTTGACAAGATTGCATTACAATCTCTTCAGTATGTATTCTAACTCAATACTACTTATCAAATCCTTATACAAAACATATCCGCCTATAATCCCATTCAAACATTTTAATTAATTCCTTGAATTAAAGCTAAAATAGAATCATACACACCACAACAGTGAGATAAATGAAACAACCCTTAGTTATTTATTCCAAGTTCAAATATGCACATGTATAGTGGAGAGACATGAGTTTGAATTTATCACTGCAACTCAAATGGTAGTACTGTTATATAATATTAAATCCCCATGAACTCAAAACCTGTTACAAAATGACTTAAAGCATAAATTTCATTTTTCTCTAAAACCATCGATCTTTACAATTCACTCTGCAACTTCACCTAGACTCAACCAAAATTATCTAACTTGCTAACCTGTACTTTTGGCCTTGAAATCCTTCTTATAGAAAATGAAGGAGCAAACAAGCATCAGGCTAGAAAGTACACATGTCACCAGCCAATTGGAGCACCTGGTGATATTCCAAAAATTGTTACAATAGTAATCACCCTAGAGGATATTCTTGTTCATCATGTCAAGAGTTGAGAAAAGTTGATGCAATAGCGAAAAACCACAAGAAACCCATGTCGAGAATGTCATCAACACAAAACTGGAACTATTGTAACCACAACATCTAATTTACCACCTGTTAGCAACTCATTCCTTTTACTCTTCCTCAGTCAAATACTTAGCTACCCATTTTTGGTATTCTTCATCAGTGGGCCAGTCAAAATTAATCACCTCATTTACCTTTGTACTATAGGGCATGTATTTTACCGCTACCTGATTTGCATCTCTTTCAAAAGATTCTAAAAATGAGCTGGTACTAATAATCTTATCCATACAACTCACCAAAAAATCACAATCTGAGTCATCACAAATTAATTTAATTTGATCATTGATGACCTTGCTTGGTTGATCCTGCCATTGTTGGAGTGTTCTGATTTCCCCCTGTTCATCAATTATATCAGGTAACAATGTGTTACCCCAATCATTGAAATTCTTCACCAACTCCCTAATCTTCCTACTCAAGTCATCTGGTAAGGTCTAAAAACTTTGCAATGATTTTACTAACACATGAGTAGGCTTTAATGATTGGGGCCTATTATTTATATCAAGCCTTGAGGCTTTATACATGATATCTAGATCACTGGCCCTAGGGATCCAATTTTTAGTTATTGGTATCACTACCTCCTGATCCCTATCAATATTCTTTATTGCTTCCAAAATCAAAGAATATAAAGAATGTATAGATAGAAATTTACTATCTACCTTTTTATTTAAATGCCTCAAGACAGTAGTAATAATCTCCTTTTCCTTTGAAAGAAATCCCTCCTCTCTTACCTTTACCAATGTCTATAGTTCATCAATTTTTTGCATGAGCTGCTTCTTTGTAGGATCAATAGACAACTCTATTTCTTCATCAATTTCTTCTAAAGGAGGGGTGAGGGAAATATTCTAACTAGGAGACCCTAGTGTGGAAACAATTGGAGAAGCAGGAGGCATTGACCATGATATATAAGGTAATGTACTGGTCCCTGAAGCACTTGATGTCTCCCAATCTGTCTATACTTAAACCTTTCCACCTCAGTTTGCAGCCCAACATTCCTTTGTTGCATCTTGTTGTATTCTTCAATCAAAATGTTATACTTCTCCATTAGGATTTTCTTTTCAACTTCCTCCCTTTTAGGAGTCTTTTGGGCCAATTTGGCCACATTCACAGTCAAATTAGTGGCCTCAGTGGTTGAGGTCTCTTAAGCTCTCTTTATGATTAATCCTCCTCTAAAATTTGGATTAATATTAGAATCACCTGGTTTTCTCCCTTGTGGGGCCAATGCCCAAATTGCCAAAGTTTCATATTTCTCATTGAAGGAAGATTTTTGCAATGCTACCTTGACTTCTTCTTCAGATTCTTGAAAGGGATTCTTGGACTTCATAATAGCATTAAAGGCTACTACATCTGCAATTTCCCATTCAGGAAGAATCAATACACCAACCTGACTCACTAGTTTTCCTCCTTTAGGAGTGATGTTCTTGACCATTAATTCATCTTTTACCACCTCGTCATTCTCCTAGTATGACCTGTTAGGCCTTAGTTCTCTTCTCTGCCTACATTTATCTTGATATTCTTCAAATTTCATCCTCCATACCAATTGCAAGAATACAAGAATTTTTACAAATGTATTGTCATCTAGAAACTCCTTGCATGCTTCCATTCTTGCATCTTATACACTTTTTCCTTTCATATCTAAATCAGATAAAACTAATTCAGTTGGCCTAGGAGGGGAAGGCATACTAACCTGCATGTCCTGATCAGTAACAATAATCTCATCCATCAAATCCTCATGTGGTTGATCAATTCTTCGCCTCTTAGGGCTTGGCTTAGATGGTGATGAGGGATTATCTTCTGGTGATGATTCTAAATCAATGACTTTGATTGCCCCAGGCACTTTGAATTTTGGACCTGGTTGTAGAGGCACCTTCATTATTTTCTTTCCTTTTCTATCCACTTCTTCCTCATCACTGCTACTATCCTTTTTCCTCCTGTAAATGGGCCACCTTTCTATAGGCTGGTATACTGACCTTGTTTCAATCGGCCTGGCACATTGTTCTTATACACCCAGATTCAATTCTAAGTTTATCTTCTTGGTTCTCAAGGTGCCCATAATCTCTTTGAAGTTCTCCATTAGAAAATAAATTTTCTTATAGTGGGGACTGAACTCCAACAGTGGATCATACTTGGGATCTATTTTATGCACAACATCTAGTAGCTTACTATAAGCTATCCATTTCTCCTTGTTCAACTCATGTCTATTTAGGTTGAACTCATTTCTAATCAAGTCCTCAGTGAAGTTGAACTCATGCACAAATTTTCCATCTTTTATTTTTTGTCTAAAAAGAGAAAAGAAACCCTCAGGATCATGTTGCCACTTTGGACTACATCTCAAATGGTAATCAACAAAGAATTTATCAAGATGTGTCCTGCCTCTTTGAAAATGCAAAATCAGACACCACTATATAATCTGGGAAAAATGTTCCCTTACCCCTTCTAGTGAGGTTGTCCTCATGAATACAACCTATCTGCCACATATTTTCTGCAAACCCCACTCTTGGTGGTACATTGTATAGAAGTATATGAGGGGCTCCTTGAAAACCATATACTCTTAAAATAGTGCTAACTAGGTATGGGATAATGTCACCCCAGTTATGGAAAACCTTCAATTTTGGATTCCTCCCCTTTGGCCTGAGGAAATCATGTAATTACTTGGGGATCCTAGGTACATTCACCATCAATCTAACCCTTAATTTGGAAGAAAAAAAATTCTCAAATTACACATAACTAGTGCTTTCCTTATTACAAGATAAATCTGTAACCCATATCTGTACTGGCAATCTTTCTCCATCAACCGATTGCCTTAATTTCATCTTAAAGAAGAAGTTAGCATTCTTAAATAGAAACATATGCATCAGCATAAAATACCAAAAGAATTGAGTGTCAGTATCATTTTTCTACAGCTTAGACAGCCCCTCATGCATCCTCTCAGCCAAGAAAGAAGCGAAGTCATAGGTCACAGAGAAGTTAGGGTATTGTATTTGCACCCCCATGAACATGTATGTAATGGGCATTACCACACTAGGACTGAAACCAAAAATTTGACACAATGAATAGAAAGTGGCTAGGAAATGGTTTACAAAACAATTCAATCTGAAAGGTTCCTAGTCACTAGGGTTGATATGAAATCTAGAACCTCCTGCCCTGGCCAGATGAGGTGGAAGCAACTTATCTCTAAAAAGAGACTTCAAATTTGCATATTCTTGCTTCATTTCCTCAAGATTGATAGGAACCAAGTCTTCACTCAGTTCACTCAAGTCAAAAATCTGTTGGATATCATCTTTGTTAATGTTTAATAGGACCCTTCCATGATTATCCCTAATTACTCATGTGACGGGGTCATACCTTGTGGCCACTTCCCTAAGCAGGTTTACATCAGGGAACACATTTGGTACCACCAACTTCCCCATGTCATACATCCATCCATTTGAAAAGGGGTGAGGCAAATTCCTTTGTCCATACCACAATCTAAACATTTCCAAGCCAGTGAGGGGAACCCTAGGATCAACAATGTTGGAGAAATTATACACTAACCCTTCCCCCAAGATTTTCCCTTGTATCAAAACTAATCCTTTCTTTCTATCATTCATTAACAAGGGCAATTGATCTAGGAAATCATCGTACAGGTTTCTTTTTAAATATTCAACTTGGCCAGAATGTTGCTTGGGTGGTGCCATCTTGGACAAACTAGGGCTTCATTACAATGTTACGCTTCAAGTAGTTAGGACTAACCAGACATAGGAAATTATAGAACAAATTACTGCAATTACTCACAGTCTATAATTAAACTATAGCCCTAACATGTTTATCAGCAAACTCACTGACAAACATAGCCAATCCTTTCCCAAATTCAAGTGCAGAATGACTAGGAAGCACATAAAATAAACTCACTGCTTTGTTCGCAAAAACCCCAAATTTTGGTTGTAGAAACTTGCAATTCCACCTTCGGCTCTTAAACTACTCCACAAAATAGTCAAATACTTTGTGATACAAACAAAATAGGAAAATGATTTTATGTCGATCAAATCACAACACCAAATGTCTCATCTTCCATTAAAGCTCAATTATGTGCTGCATGAATGACTCCAACCATATTTGATGCAGATTTAAATTCGATTCGTCAATCCTTCAGTTTGATCAAATCATCGACGACCACCTTCAAAATAGGCTAACATAATTGCCAACATGGCAATAAGGGGCCCACCATGTCATATGTCATGAAGGAAATCCATGTGGTAGTTGCTTGCAATATCATAATCCTGCAAAGCACCATCACGGGATCGTGGGCAACCGTTGATCTTTAGCATTGGTGATCTCACTCCTTCAAAATGGTCACCATCCTTTTTATTAACTAAAGAGCTGCTTTTCCCTCAAGATTATAACATCTGTGTTGATTTAAAGCACGTTTATCTCACAAGCACTTTAGTAACTGACCTTTTAATGTATTTAAGGTTGGATGATGTATTTCATTGTTCCTTTGGCTTCATCGGATAAGACACGTGGCGCCCGCCTATGATATCGCGATCTTGCAATTTCCAATTGTGGGATGGCGAGGAATGACTGAGATGTGGCCAGACTCAAGTTCTAATCTCCTATCATAGATCTTCTTTGACTTGACTAGTTGCCCTAATTTCTCTGCTTTTGCTCATTTTTAATGAATTTCCCCCTGGCATTGTCAAATATTTCATTTTAATTTTTTTTCTTTGGAAGCAATAAAACATTTAAAATATATCACACAAAAATTTCCTCAAGCCCCACCTTGTACAATCCACGTGGCGCCTACCCGTGATTTTGCAATCAACCAAAGCACCATCGTGGGATGGCAGGGAATGTCTTAGATCAAAGGACAGTTGATGAACGATCGTACAAATTTGATCCCCTAGTTGGGACACATGTCACCTGCCCACAATATCACCATCCTATAATTCTCGATCATGAGATGGCGGGAAACTGTTGATCTTAAAGGCATTTTGATCTACGAAAGCGTGAATTTCATCCTTCTGAAAAATAAAACATTCATTAAAGGGCAAGGGAACATTACTAGGTGGATGGAAAACAACAACATAAGTTTTTTTAAAACCGTTCAGCATAGGGCCAACCAGGACTTAGGAAAATAAAACCCTCAATAGAAATAAAATATTAAGACCAAAGGGACCAAGCCTAGACACAATGATGGGGCATAAGATTTATTTAAAACCCTTCAAAAAAGGTAATAGCGAAATAGATCCCGACCAAGGCATTAGGTAAACACAAGGGTTTAAGATGAAGACAAAGCTAAAACCCCAGCCCTAAGAAATTTTACAACACCGTGAAAGGCCAGTGACATAAGGCAGGGCATGAGTGAAACATTAGGAATAAAATTTGAAGTTCCATCAGTACAAGCATTGGATAATTTTATATTAATAGTTTGTCCTATCACAAATATAAAAGGTGAGCACAATAAATAACATGTATTTTCCCATTAAATGTGAAGGCTTTTTAAAAAAAATTAGTGTTCAACTATTGGTCCATTTTTGTTCAATATAAGTTGTATTTTAAATCATTATGTGTTGTTTTTATAACAACAAATAGTTTTTTTTTGTTCAACTATTAGTCCATATGTGTTGAATATCAAATATTTATGGTTATCAATTAGTATTTGGTCCACTTAGATTGTATATTAGTTTTAATTTAAATAAAAATATCATATTCTAGAAGCAACAAATGATATTTTTTTGGTTCAACTATTGGGGGTTCCATGATTAAGTTTTGGTCGAACCTTTAAAAAGTCAAATTTTAGACACTTCTCAAAAGATCTGCCAATGTGGTGAGTTGCATGATGAGTCACACCTCCAAACCTTAGTTATACATAAATAAGAGACCAGTTTACATTTTAAAAAAAATGAAGGTTCTACGATATTCTAGTCAATTGCTACATGCTGAGAAAGTTATCCTCCACAACTACTAGGCCCTCTCCCGTAAAGGAATAAGGGGACATCACTAGGTCGATGACAAACAATGACATAAGTTTTTTTAGCGAGGGAACACGGGACCAACAAAATACTTAGGAAAAATAAAGTCTTGCAAAGGAAATAAAACAAAAGGGGGCCCAGCCTAGATGTACGAAGCGATGGGGCTTAAGTCATTTTAAATCCTTCCCAAAAAGTAACGAACAAATAGATCCCATCCAAGGTGTAAGATGAACACTAGGGTTTTACATGAAGACGAAGGTAAAACCCCATCCTTAGGCTTTTCCCAAGCACCATAGATGACTAGAGACACAAGGAAAGATAAAATA
>VDFB02000017.1:399368846-399442218 GCA_007258455.2 Sequoia sempervirens | reverse complement strand
TTGAGCTGGAGCAGTACTGGGATGGGTGACCTCCCGGGACGGACCAGTGCTTCACCTCTGTGAGCATCACCTAGATGTAATGAGTGCTAAGTGGACCATTCGATATCATGAGAGATGGGTTCTTGTTGATCCACTACTCATGAAACATGGGTCAATGAGTTTGACTCAAAACTATACGGTTGAATCCTGATAGCAATATCATAACTTGCAATCTATCAAGACTTGATTACCTTATAACCTGTGAAATTCTAGCAATGAAATGATAGATTAATCATAATGTCACCTTGGGATCACATCACCATGAAAGAACTTAATCCAATATCCTTATGAATGCAAGTCCCACCAAATAGGTATTTGTCAGATCTATCTTCCTCAAGTGAGGGAAATTCAGAAAGAGAAGAGGAAAGCGAGACATGTAGTATGTCTAAAAGAGGGAGATCAACTAGAGGTCAGAAGATTAGAAAAAAATTCCGTAAACGCATGGAATTTTTTCTTGTTGAAGGTGAGTCACGTTCTTATGATGATGAAAGCATAGGTGACGTCGAGGTTCCCTTGAGGTACAAACATCTACGGAAACAATGGGTACCCATGGAACTTCCTCTAATAAACATTGATTTTTGTGTCAATGAGAGGATATATCACATAGCACCATCATCATTACATGGTTTGGGCCTATTTTTCATGGACAACATAAAGGTCTATTATAACAAAGTTATTGAATTGATGGAGTATGTTAGAACCTGTTACAGTTACAAAGATTGGATGCAACTAGTTTGATATACACGAAGTATGCCTAGGTATGCACTGTTAGCAAATTATATACAACTAAAAGATAAGGATCAAAATAACGGAGTGGCTATGTACATTGATGGAAGGCCAAAAACATCTAGAAATATTGTGGGGTTTATAAACAATACATGACCTGGGTCAACAAATAAGCAACCCAATTGCATATTTGAGGCATATGAGGGAAACCATGTATTCATATGTGCGATAAAATCAATAACTGTAGGGGAAGAGTTGCTAATTGATTACAATTTGAATCACTTAGTTACAAACACAATTACTATGGGGGTGTTACCTACTATGTACCATTTTACCCAACCTCCAATTAATGACTCCAATATACCATTTTATTCTTATGTTTTTTATGTAAGTCTATTGGTTTCATTTCGGTAATATTTTTCATATTTAATTTTTGTCACAATGGGACATTGATCGTATGGAGAAGGCTCTAGCCCAGAGCACAGATCACAATGTATCTTTAGGTGCTTCTACCCGACAGGTTTACCTCATTTTAATTGTACAAATTAGATATGAGAAAAATATTTTATTATTATTTTTTTCATAAGTTTATTAGGTTAATTTTGATAATGTTTTTAATATTCTTGTTGCAGTCGACTGATCAGGGAAAGGCACTAGCAGTAGAGGAGAGCATCCATAGTCTCATCACCACATATCATATACCTCAAAATGATGTCAAAGTGTACAAGGATATCCAAAGGTATAAACAGATACATCAATATCAAAATTGGCAGTACATCATAATGTCTCAAATCAAGAGGTACATCATCAATGTCTTAACTGAGACAGTGTATACATCAGGTCTCGATACATCATCAAGTCTCAATACATCAATCAATCCTATGCTGGGGTATATCAATCAATTAGAGAAGTCAAACCACATCGCCTAATGAAATCTGGATCCGCCTACGCCAGATGCAAAAATCCTCCTATGATCAATAACATATCATAAATCAACAATCTTATCAATCATTTCAACCTCGCCTATCATGAGGTTCATTGATCAAACTATCATTGATCCTCACCTACCATGTGGTCAATCATCAATCTATCATTGATCCTCACGTATCATGAGGTTCATTAATCAAATTAACCTTGCCTATCATGAGTTTCAATCAATCCAGCCTTGTCTATCACGAGGTTTATCAAATCAATCAACTTATAATTGATCATCACCTATCATGAGGTCAATTATAATCATACTATCAATGCATCTCACCTATCATGAGATCAATGGACATCTAATCTATCAACATCATCAACACAAGGGCTGAACGCGATCATCAAACATCAAATACAAAGAGGAAACATAAGGCATCAATTAATCAATTAATCAATCTAGCAGGCTCAATCTTCTTTTTTGAGAGATAAATCTTGTAAGTTATCATGGTATCATTGGTTTAACATTGGATCATCATCACATCATTACAACATCATCACACAATCATCAAATCATCGACAAATCATCAAAATTTCAAACTTCACCGATTTATCTCTCGAGGGGGCATATATCCATCAGTACCTGAAAATCAACATTTAGGGTATCGTCTAAGGCATTGAAAACTTTTATGAGCATCAGTATCAATTTTTTCTTTGAAGCACTATGTAAACACATTACTTCAAAGAGGGGAAGAATGTATACACCTAAAAATAGTCATCACCTTTAATTAATTAAATACTAGCTATTTGATTAATATTTCAACTACATATAAATAAATGCTCAATTTATTTATATTGTTCACCATTTTCTAATTACTCAAAATCTAAAACACTTTCTTCTAAATTAATTAAATAAACACCTAAAAATGGTCATCACCTTTAATTAATTAAATACTAGTTATTTGATTAATATTTCAACTACATATAAATAAATGCTTAATTTATTTATATTGTTCATGCTTCTCTAATTCTCCAAAATCTAAAACACTTTCTTTTAAATTAATTAAATAAACAAGGTTCCCTAAACTTGTTTTATTTAATTAAACTTCATTAAATCCAATTAGGAATTAGAGCACATTTCTACAACTTTTTGTATGCCACCTCATCAAGGTCACATGAAAATAAATAACTATAATTTTTAATTAGAATTATCCTCCATCAATTTCAAAAAGCACATTGTCTTTCCTCCCCACACTTCAACCAATTTCAAAAAACACACGGTCTTTTCTTCCCACACTTCCACCAATTTTCGAGCACATGATTTATTCCTCCCACACTTGAATTTTCCATCCAAATGACATGTTGCCCATTGGTCAAGAGATTCTTCCACACATATGGCATGGTCTTTTCTTCCCACATTTCAACCAATTTTGGAGCACATAATTTATTCTTCCCACACTTCCACCAATTTTAGAAGCACATGGTCTTCTCTTCCCACACTTGAATCTTCCATCCAAATGGCATGTTTCCCATTGGTCAAGATATTCTTTTACACACATGGCATGTTGTCTTTGGTCAAGGGGATAACATCTTGATTCTTTTCATCATCACCATCTATTTTTCTTATTCAAATATGGATCGTTGATTATTGCCACCTCATTATATGCTTGGAAAAGGCTATAAATACAACCCTTGGGCTTGTATTTTGCATCTGCATTTGAAGTAGAGTTATCATGCAGGTTTATCATTGGAGCTTGGAGCATTCTTGGAGTCTTATAGATAGTTTTTATATCATTTTTTGCATCATGTTTAGATCTTAGATTAATATATTGCATCATAGTTGTATTTTATCATCCATCTTGCATCATAATTGCATTTTAGATTAGTTTGTTTTATGTTTGCATTTGAGCATATGTAGAATCATGCATAGGTCATACTAGTTCAATACCATAGTATCCACCTCCACTTGTTCATTTATCCTCACCATTATCCTCCACTCATCATAGCATTCATCATCATTGTTTGCATATAGTTTAATGTAGGCATTAGATTGGCTTGCATGTTGAATACTAATCTCATTTCTTAAGTGTCATTCTAATAGCCTTTGTGCACATAGAAATCTGAGAGCCAAAAAAGTTAAAAAGAATCATTTAGGAATAGAGGACAATGAGACGTTCTTGGAAGATTTATCTTTATTGCAACTTAGAATAGTTTACTTTTCTTTGAATCTTTCAATATAAATCGTTTCATTAAGATTTGTGTTGATACTAACTTTGCACATTTCACACACAGAGTATGTAAGGAATGAAATGTTTCCAATACCTTTGCCCAATTATAAGGACTAACTATGTATAAGATTTTTTGAGTCAATAGATGAATGTGACGACAAAATACCATATTTACTTACAAGAAAAAATATACTAGAACATAAATTATGTCTTCAATTTTCAATTAATATTTTTTTAATTTATTAAAATTTATTTTTGATTTAATTTAATTATGAATTTGAAAGAATTCGTATTTTCAAGAAAAAATTACAAAAATCTGATTTTTTTCTTGGTGCCGTGCAACTGCTGCTCAGGACTTGAATTCAGTCCTCCTCGGTTGTTATCATGTTTCACATGCAATTTATATTTGACGTTGATGTTTCACAAGAAAAAAGATGAAATTGAATTGAAATGTATCTCATCTCTTTTTCCACTGACGCATTTTTAACCTTGCTGGTTGGGTATGTCAAGATTTTTATCAATGAATAAATAAAAAATGGCAGCTGGCAGAGAAAATTGTGTCCACCCGGTTTCGTGTGATGGCGAATGCAATTAATTGATCACTGCTGACGTATTAGCAGTGATCAATATGCATGGTTTATTTTTTCTTTTAGATTTAGGTAAAATGTAATATATTGACTATTATTAAAGGATTTAAGGGAGTGTATAGATCACTAGTAATTTGATCAATATATATTTTTATTTAGAGTCACAGATAATAAAATTGTTATAAATCATTAGCCTCTTTTATGTCTTCATATTATTTGAGGGCGTGTAGTCTCAGCATCACCAGTCATGTGATAAAAGTTAATTTTAAATATAAAAATATGATATGACAAGGACTTCCAGGTAATTTATTTTGTGATTTGAATTAAAATTCACTTTTGACATTTATTTTTAATTTTTATGAATATTGTGTGAAATTTGTCCTATCTAGATAAAATCTGAAAGAAAAATAGGGACTTGGTTGTCTCCTCACAGTCTAGATGAACATCATCAGTTTTAATAGTCAAACAATCAATAACAACTTTACAACTGATACTATACCAAAAATAACAAGCATTTATCTTATTTTTATTGACCAAAATTAGTTAAGAATAAAACCATACCTACTTCATCTCTGCAACCTCTGAGAGTTTGATGAAAAGCCAAATTCAGACTAAAAAGAGAATAGCAAGATGAAGTACACCTCTTTACCCTCTATTCCTAACAGAGGAACAATTTTTCTTCCAACCCTCCTCCTTTTTCTGTTTTTAATGAGTTATCCTTTAGTCATATGTACCTACGTAGGGCATAAATGTGATAATTCCTCAACTTTCAACAATGGCAGTACATATTCCACAAACTTAAACCTAGTTATCAGTGATCTGTCTGTTAATGCACCTAAAAGTTCCGGGTTTAACACTTCTTCTCGCGGCCAATCTCCGGATAAGGTCTATGGTCTCCTCCAGTGCACTGGGAATATATCATCAGTCAGGTGCTCAAAGTGTGTGCTGGAAGCAAATAACAGCATTCACGACCTTTGCCCCAACGACATAGGCGGACGAATATGGTTGGATGACTGCTTCTTGCGCTATAACAACTCTAATTTTATCTCAATTCTGGACACTAGCGGAATTCGCTTGCTGAACACGCTGGATATTAATAGCAGCAAAGGTGCTTTCGAGTCCACAACCACTGCTCTTCTGTCGAATCTGTCAGACAAAGCTTACATCCCTGCAAATAAGGGATTCGCTGCGGGAACAGCCAATTATTCTGCCTCAGGAATGGTATATGGTTTAGTTCAGTGTTGGAGAGATATATCAATACAAGATTGCAGAACATGCTTGGTTGCCGCAAGAGCAAAGCTGAAAGATTGTTGTGCTACAAAACAAGGAGCTCAGTTTCTGACCGCGAGCTGCAAGGCAAGATTTGAGATATACTACTTTTTCGACTCTGCACAGTCGCCCTCGCCCTCTCCCTCTCCCTCCCCTGAGGGTTCCACACCTCCACCCACTTCCACAGCAGAAAGTAAGTATGTTCAGTTCCTTTTATAATTAATATTTATATATTTGTACCATAATTCAATGGTTTGAGCGAGATTTTAAACCATCTTTTTAATATCAATGCTATTTGAATCACCACCTTGACTTGGAGCCATAACCCAATATCAACATATAAATATTAGTTTATTTTTCAATATATACGAAGTTTAACTCTTCTAAAATGTATTCTATTTTATTAGTTGCGGCCATCTACTAGATGTCTAACTCAGTTTTCTTGTTTACATTTTTAAAGGAATAGTGCTACAATTGTAGCAAATAACTATTAAACTGTATTTTGCAGAAAAGTCTTCAAAAACAGTGCCTATTGTTCTGGGGCTTTTGGGAGGCATCATTCTGGTTTTATTTATTTGTCTGATCGGATTCATAAAAAAAGTTAAATCTGTTATTTCTCGGAGTCCAATAACTGATACTACTCCCAACCAAGGTGCTCCTTTCAAAATGTATTCTGATTTTAGTTTTCTTTTTGGTTGTGGTTCTATTGTAACAAATTCTCTTAGCTTGCTAACTTTTCTCTTATTGTTTTCTAAAGCTACAGAGATGCATGGGCTTTCCCCTGAATCTGAGTTAATGCAAGAGAAAAATTTTGTCTTCAGCTTAGAAGCTCTAGTAGAAGCCACAGAAAATTTTCATGAGAATAATAAACTTGGAGAGGGAGGTTTCGGTGCTGTGTACAAAGTTCGTTAATACTTTATCCATGATCTAAAGTGTCATCAATTTAACAATATATGGATAGCTCTAAATTAACATTTTATGTTTCAGGGGACAACTAGAGATGGAAATGAGATAGCAGTGAAAAAACTTTCTGCCAAATCTAAACAAGGTACGAAAGAATTTATGAATGAAGTAAAACTGGTGGCCAATGTTCAGCACCGAAACCTTGCAAGGCTGTTAGGATGTTGCGTAGAGGGAAACAAAAGGTTGCTTGTTTATGATTATTTTCCCAACAAGAGCTTAGACACATTTCTTTTTGGTAAGTCATCATTGAACCTTAATTTTATTTGGAAAAGTTGAAGAGGTGATTAATATTTTAGAGATTGGGATTACAAATCCAATGAAGCGTAAAGAGCTAGACTGGCAAAAACGCTATAATATCATCATTGGAATTGCTCGTGGACTTCTCTATCTTCACCAAGAGTCGCAATTGAGAATCATTCATAGAGATATTAAGGCAAACAATATTTTGCTTGACCACAAACTCAAGCCAAAGATAGCTGACTTTGGTTTAGCTAAACTTTTTCCTGAAGACAAGACACATATCCATACAAGAGTTGCAGGCACATAGTAAGCATAATGAAGATAATGCAATTTATTTACTTTTTCATTTAAATTGTTCTTGATTAAATATTTAAAGTTTATAGATCAATTATTTTTCATCTGTAAGTATTCATTTCTAAATTGTTTATAACAACATAAATATTTATTAATTCTAAACAAATATAAAGAATCCATCATCATAAGGTGTCTAATTACTGAATTCGTTTGTCTAGTGATATTGTAAATTTATAATTCAAACAATTCCAGTGAATATAGAAATCCTACAATATAAAATGCCAACTATTGATCCTTAAGTTTGTATCATAATACCTTTAAATTCTAAGAAAATACAATAAAAATTGAAACATTACCAAAATAATCCAATCATAGAAATTATTATCAGTCTGATGATTTTATGTATGCAATGAAACATTACCCAAAAAATTCCAACCATAGAAATTATCAGAGTTAACCAAATAACTTATTTGATATTTCAATTCGAAAAAATACATAACCCTCTGATGATTTGATGTATGCATATGTATTATTACGTATAGGTATAACAATTTGAGTTTCGATGCAGTGGTTACATGCCTCCAGAGTATGCAATGCGAGGGCAGCTGTCAGTTAAAGTAGACGTTTACAGTTTTGGAGTAGTGCTCCTTGAGATCGTCAGTGGAAGGAAAAACAATGATAATCATCTTCCGTACGATATGCAACATCTTGTAGAATGGGTAAGAAACTGGATTACTTTTCAATGTTACTTTTCAATGTTAGGCAGCCAGATTATAGTGACATGATGACGTGTAATGCAGGCATGGAAACTGTTCAAGGAAGGAAATGCGTTGAATATGTTAGATTCAGAGGCATCAGGAGTGAGTCAGGAGCAGGCTTTAAGATGCATTCATGTTGGGCTCTTGTGTGTACAAGCAAATGTAACACTTCGTCCAGTTATGTCTGATGTAATTGCAATGATCTCTAGCAGTTCAGTGACATTGCCAAATCCTTCAAAGCCTGCTTTTGTAAGTACTGGTGAGAGCCATGCTTTAAAAGCAGAATCAAAGTCAGTGTCAAGCGATCATAAATACGTAACATCATCACAGACTTCTGCGGCAACTACGTCATCTTCATCAGGGATTCGTTCAATAAACGACGCCTCCATTACGGAAATAGAATCTAGGTAAATTCACCCAAGTTATCAAGTCACCAGGTAAATAACCAGTACTGTGAGTTCCAAACCAGTCTTGGTATATGTGCACTTTATGTAAAATTTAGTGTCGGCCAGCTGTTAGGGTAAAATTTAGCAGGCACCAGCTCATTTCTTGTAAAGTGAATTTGATGGTCCTGGACCGTTCTTCCAATTTGAAGTGGTATTTTATAATTTCAAATTTTGTTAAGTTGTATGATATGATTTCTAATTTGAAAATTTATGGATATTTTAAATTATTTGAAAAATTTACTTTTAATCTAGAATAATTGTATTATATAGATATTTATTGTGTATGTGATTAATAAAACATGTCTAAATTTAAAATATTTGAAAAACATTTTTAGTTTAATATTTGAATTATATAGATATTTATATGTGTATGTGATTAGTAAAATGCATTTAAATAAAATTTAGTTTAAACAAAATGTAATTGATTTTCTAATCAAAGAAAAGCTATCATGATGGTAAAAAATTAGAAACAAATTATAAACATTTTAAAATGATATAATATAAATTGTAGAATATCTTTTAAATATAGAATACAAAATTTTAATTAAATATCAATAATTTTTTATTTTTCTTATTGTAATATTATTCAAGGGGTAAATGCTTTTGACCCGAGCTATGAACCGGATACAACCATTCAACAATGGGGTTTGAACCTTAGTGGCAAGAACAACAATGCCACCTATAAACCATCACACCATGCCAATACCGGCAAATTTTTTTTTTTTTTTTAGAGTGCAGGAATCAGGTAGCGACCCCCTATAAACTGCAGTGCGCCTGGTAAACTTTTTAATGTAACCGGCGGCGCTGGTGCGTACAGGGGGTAGGGGAGACTAGAACTTGTGACCAACCTCCTAAGATTTAGCCAACCAAACTAGGGCCCCAACCCCAAATTTAGTAACTTTATTTAATTGTAATAGTAAATTTTTTTATTTTTTTTATAACATTTATTTTCATTTTGATTATTTCTTTATCTATTTTAAATATTTAAAATAAAAAAACTTGTTAGAAAGGATGATACACAATAAGATCTTTGTTATGTTTTGATATATTTTTTTCTTGAAAAAGATTCAACATTACCAATTGTTTAAAATTTATAAATTCTTATCTTTATATATATATTGGAAACTTCAACAAATATTTCATTGAAAATAATTAACAAAATTATTCTAAGGATTTTATGCAATAGATATGGGTGTTATAAATGGACTAGTGACTAGCTATTAAAATAATGAAAGACTTAAAATGCAAACTAAAATGCATATTAAAAAACCTATTTCAAACTAAAATTCTTATAAAGTAATGCTAAAATAGAGTATTTTTGAAGGAAAACCATTAAAAATTAAATATCTTTGATTGAAAATCCATTTGCTCTTATTTTCCCTTGTGGTGTAGCAACCAAATGCAAATTGTAAATATAACTTTCAGCCCTTTTTTTAGTTCTTGCCTATTCCTTAACAAGTTTTTAATAACTTTGATTTAAACAAATGAGAATTCATATTTATTTTCTATTTGACAATATTTTAATATAGTTAAAGTAAATATGCAAGATTTTTAACTTTTCAAATTTCAAAAATTAATTGTCTACAAAACTTTGAGTGATAAGGATGGATTTTTTAGTAAGCATAAACTTTTTATTTCAACTTTTCAAGGTTTTTCTGTCACAAAGACCATAATTAAAAAAATATTTAGCATTTAAAAAAAAAGAAAAACTCTTTAAATTTGACCACCATTCAATAAAGTACAATAATTTTTTAATGGAATTTTTTTTGAAATTAATTTTAAAACTTTTGAAGATAATAATTATTAAAATATACACTCTTTTAACATTTTCTTTAATTGTTGTTTGGGTTTCCAAGTCTATGCCTATTAACGGTCTCAAATCTGAGAGAGGGCATGGACCACGATCTCCTTCATCCTCACCAATGGACTCGCGTGTACAGATATATTGCAAATGCGTTAATGTCTTATCTTCTGAACCTGAATGCAAATAACTGCTCTATTGCTAGACCACTCCTAATTTGACAGCCCTACTTCCTTTTGCCAATCCATAGGTGGACGACAGTTATGAGGTGTTCAATCTCATCCAACCTGCATAGATTCTTTCACCGCCACATTCATGTGTATCAGATATTTTCTTCATACTCTTTGGCATGCAACACTCACCATCCTTAAATCTGAGGATGAGCTGAAGAGTTGATCACGGTGTTCCTGATCTGCTGTCACGGTTGCCATTGGAATCGCCTGCTTAGGTCTTCCACTGAAAAAGGTATTCATTCATCTCTGAATTTGTTTGGAAATATATAAACAACAAATCCATTTTGTGCATATCCTGCAATCATTGTTGACGGGCATATGACATCTGTTTTAGGCATCTTCAGTTTAGTTTTAGAGTATAATTAAATTAGCCGTGCTTGGAAAAAATCAGAAAACATTTTAACGTAGACATTAAATAGCTCAAATAGATAGACCATTTAATGCCTCGATTCTATTTCCCCTGTTTTTACCACTGTTCCGACAACAGAGCCGACACCCACAACTTGACACAGCTTATATCATCCGCATTGTCATCCTCAGGGCTTCCAACAGTAACACTCTTTGTTCACATTGTGCTTTGCCCTCTACAATTAGAGTTAGAGACCTTTTTCCCCATTAATCCTCGGAACAACTCACACTCTTCTTCAACTTCACGGGTTATAATTATTCTTTTTCTTGGCTTTAGATTTGAAGCTGCTTGTTGAGCAAATGGAGTTAGTAATGCAAACGAGAGTTATCCTTGTCGGAAGCCTGCAACTTTTTGCACATGGCAGGTAATTCAAGCTGCGCTCTGCAGTTGGCTTCACTTAGCTTTTGTAGAAACCCAAAGAAGAGGGTGTTTTCATCTCGCAATCTCTCCATTTCTGCCTCCCCCTGCACTCTTTCCTATCCTTCAAAATTCATTTTCAAGGAAAGGCTCACCGACGGCTCTCCACCTTAACAACTGGTAGATTCAAAGCAAAATAATTGGTCTAATGAAAATAAATAAAGGAGATTACCTACGATCTTGATTGAATGGCGCTATTGCTATTGCAATTGTTGGTGTCTCCTCCATGTCCAACACCTGTAACAACCATGAGTAGCACTTTTTGCTCATCCTTTTTTAATTTATTCTATTCTCTAGTGTTTACTTAAGCTTGTAATGATAGTTATTACCCTGTGTCATATCTTTGAAAACAAAAATTTCTGACAAAGTTCCTCTATCCTTTATGCTTCGATGGATGTCCATACTGTTCCAAAGCTCCCATTTTGGCATGGCAAGGAGGATGCTATCAAAAGTTGCGGAATGTGGCTTTAAACCTAACAATTGCAATTGGTTGGAAATTTCTCAAGCCTTTTCAGCAAATCCATTGTGTGCATATCCGAGACCATATCTCTTTGAGGGACCCTGTCAAACCATTCACGTGCCTTGTCTATGGATGTCCATGCCCTGTTTCGAAGCCCTTATTTTTGCACAGGGAGGGAGAATGGTAGTAAAGGTTTTGGTCTCGATTTACACCTGCCAATTGCATTTTCTTGAAATTTTCTAAAGCTTTTGCTGAACTAATCAATGTAATGTTAGGAGGTTGCAATGCATGCTGTGTAACATCTAGACTAGAAAATCTGCAGTGCTATCCACCTGTTACCAATTGGCACGCACACTTTGCAATGCATGTTGCATAACATTACATTTTATAGTTTCTTTTCCAATTTCTGGATGAGAAGAACTTTTTGGTTCTGTCTTCAAACAGGGGCAACTTAACATTTCTTCTGCCACAATACTTTCACTTTATCTTGTCATAGGTTTTTGCACTACAATAGAAAACTTGAATTTGTATTTGAAGGCGGGCTTTTCCAAAATTGTTAAGCACAGAAGATCGAAGGAAGATGAACCAAGGAGGTGCTCCCAAAAGCTTATGGACAAATAGAAAGGAGGAGAAAGGGATACTTATCTACGGAAGACCCAATGAGTTACAATTAATTGAAGTTATTGTCATCAAACAAAATAAGCATGTGTGGATGCACAGGCTTTGGTGGGAAGATTAATTTGTTCTATGATGATAAAGTTGAGCAAGATTTTTGATGCCAAATTTGGCAGATTTTTTAATTCTAAAATCTCAGTTGCTGACGAAATGTTTGTCAAATCTATGAATAATTGTATCCTGTAATTATTTATGACTCTTTTGTTGTTCGATCCGTTTTGGAAAATTGTGGAAATTTACAGCCTTCCTACTCTTTAGCATCATGCTACCAGCAATGGCCGCTGTTTCTAAAGTAAAGTTGTCCCACACATATTCTATGAATATCCTACAACAACTACCTTAAGTTTATCATCATTTTTCTATAACTGGACAAGAATGGCCAAGGTCAATGAAAAAATTGGTTGCACCATGTTGCCAATTTTTATAATGCTCGTTGTATAAATTAATGACCTGTAGAAAAGATGCAGGACACATACTTTCTCAAATTGATGTTCAGATAAAACAATAAGATACATCATGGATTTCTTTTGAAGATGAAAAACAATTAGTCCGAGAACTAAATTTTGTGCTTGACACTGCTTCTGCAAACTCTGCATGCAGAGCTATGGTACACTCTGCTGCTAATAAATAGAAATTGACTAATCTCTAAGAGAAATTTCATGACCTGTATCCGTTGTCTAATGTTTTTCTTATTTAGCATCACAAAATTGACACACCTTTGGGATTTCCCATTTTCTAATGGATTCTAATAATTTCTTGTAGCTTGTGGACACCATTCAATTTTTTTTGAATTTATGCCTTTTTTCAGTGCCATATGCAACTGTTTTCTTCAAGTTATGTTTTATGAACATATATAACCAGTGTTAACAAGTTGTTTCACAAAGTGATGTTGGATTTCAATATATTTAAACATCGTATGATATATACTCTGTTAAGCATGACTGCATCTTGCTATTGTTTTGAATGATCACTGAATTATTTATTCTTAGCCTTGCAAGTTGTAACATAATTTGAAAATAGTCAATCTATTTACATGCCATTTATTAAGCCACCGTACTTGATCAGGCAATTGGTGGTTTTCCTACTCATCATCTATTTGTTCCATTGAACCGAAGATAGGAATTTGAAATAATGGAAATTATAAATTTAAACTCCTTAATTTATAAACAGGGTTCGTTGTCATTAAATAGAGCCCCAAAGTTCTTGTAGGAAAATGTTTACCCTTCTTTATAGCCGCATGGATGTATTTTCTTGTCATCATGTTAACTTTTAGAAGAAAAAACTAAAAGATGATGAATAATAGACATGATTTTCCACAGTCTATGGTAATCAGTTAAGAGAACTTCAAGATAAATGGGTTTCTTGGTTATATGTAGAGTGTTTAAGGGTTTGATTATGGATTGTGTTTGTGGGTTAGGTAAAATTTGACATTAGATAAATTGTATATTTTCAAAAAGTTAGAAATTTTGTGAACAACTCAGAAAGAGATAAAAAGTTGGGATGCATAGTGACAAGGACTGTCATAATAAGAAACCAAAAGCAAGTGTTGTTGTAGATCCTATTTTCTAATGTAATTTGATTTCAGCTGATATAGTTAAAAATCTGGGTTTAAAAACATGATCAACCTCAAACTTACTTATTTACTCTGAAATTCTAAGTGAAGAAAACATATGTAAATGCAGTTGTAGATCTTGGTTCCCAATATAATTTGATTTCAGTTGATGTAGTTCAAAATCTTGGTTTAAAGACATACAATGCTCCACAAACTAAGGAATTAAATGGGTTGTTCATTGTGTCTTTATATAATTTCCACCATATTTTGCAATTTTTTCTTACACAATTTGTTACTCTATTTTGCCACTGCTCATTTTTGTTACAGTATTTGCTCCTTATCATTTCCATTTCAATTGGACAATTGTCTTCCCATTGCGATTGTTATCTATTATTAAGTTTATATATTATGAATCCCACAACCAACATGTGTTCCCTAGGCATACTTAGGCACCGAATCACTGCCACCACATTATACATGCAGCTAGAACTATACATACAAATTTATGGGATTACAGCAAATTTATGGGATTACAGTTTCTACATACAACTGTATCATATGTACGTACTCGTTGTTGCTCTAAAATGAAAAATAGTTACAATACATATAGAACAAAGCTTCAAGGGGCTTACATCAGGAAACCCACTAGATTATCCCACTTGTCAATCCATTATCAAGAATTTTTTACAAAATTCAGCTTCTGCTATCTCCCTATCCATTCCCAAGTTGCCAAGAAACTCAGAAACTAGGAAACTTTCTAGCTGTTCTAAGTGAGTCCAAATTTTCCAACATCTACTTCCATGGAATGCACCTTAATGGAAGACTATCAACTAAGTTCAATTAAGAAAACTATCTAATTATGAAGTCAACCTTTCAATGTAAAAATATTGGACTACATATAGAAGCAAAATGAAAGCTGCCCTTTCTTTCCATGGGGACCATCTCACACACCCATAAAGCATCCTAACTAGGATGAAAAAATAAAATTGTATTTACACCACATATTAAGTTTCCTTTATCAACTTACATTTCAATTCATGTTAAACCTTTCTCATATCTAATTGGAATCTTCATTTCCCTTCTAACATATATGGACATAGGAACTATGCTCATACAAAATTTTTATCAACTTACATTTCAATTCATGTTAAACCTTTCTCATATCTAATTGGAATCTTCATTTCCCTTCTAACATATATGGACATAGGAACTATGCTCATACAAAATTCAACATCTTATGACTTTGAAAGAAGAAAATTAGTTGGAAAAACTAACTATAGCACATATATTAGATTGACTTACCTTTCAATTCATGTTAAATCTTGTTCATAGCTGATTGGAATCTTCTTATCCCTTCTAACATAGATGGACACAAGAGCTATGCTCAAAAAATTACTCATCTTGTGATTTTGATAGAAGAAAATTGGCTGACAAAACTAACTATAGCACATATATGACAAGGAAATGACTATCGGTGTCCACAAAATTCAGTCATTTTGTTGTTATATTCAGATTTATTAGGCTTTCGTATCTCCAAACAAACTCTTCTTATAGTATTCCACTGACTAGGCAACCACTGTTGCTTGCTTTGCTCACCCATGCAATGACATTATTCCATGTGACATTTCCTTTTATAAGCTAAAATATAAGGAGAATAAACAAGGGCTACAGTGCAACTCTACTCCCTGCCAAATGCTATTGTGCATTTCAAAGTGTAATTCTACCAACAATTTCACAATTTTACCAAGAAAAAATTCAACTCATAATAAAAAAATTATTTTATTTTTATACATATTTATGACATTTCTCATTCATATCTAGAAAATCTAGGCCAATATGTGGTGCCATAAGGGTTATTTCAAACTAAACTACATCTTATCAAATTCCATTAGGAGAAATATTATTTCTTCTTCAAACTTTGTTACATAAATTTATTATTTTTTAGTTATATTTAGAGTTATAGTCCAACATTATTTACTTTTCATTATGATTTACTTGTTCATATTTCTAGAAGATAGTAAATTTTCCATACACATTACATAATGTATCTTTCTATTGTAGGAAATGGAAAAAAATGGTTGTAGTATAGGTCTTCCACTTTGTTGCATAAATTTGAAAAAAATTACTCTATTTTATTTGATAGTGTTTGTTGACATCAATTGGTGCTATGTCCAGGAAAAATTCAGCTGGAAACATAAAATTTATGTGCAAAATACTATTCACTCGTGGAATTTATTTCAAAGCCATTAAAAATAAGATGTTACTAGATTTTGTTATTTCCAAAATATCATGCATTAATACAACTTTCTCTATTTGCTTTTATATAAAAATATTAAGCATTCAACTCATTTGCACAATACAAAATACATTATATTATATGTTTTAAATTTCTCACTACTATGCTAAATTTATCCCACTTATACCTTCCACAAATCTTCGACATACCCATTGCACACTAAGGTGTGATTGCTAGTTAGAATTTTTTTGGATATATATATATATATACAATCTAAACTATTATTTTTCAATTACTTATAAGTATACAACTTAAACATTTAAAAAAAAATAGATATAAGACAAAAGATTCATAGATGTCCAAATAAAATTTCATGCAACTTTCATGGTTAGTATTGATTAGTGTAGAATTTTGTGTGTTGTCACTTGTAATTAATCTATTTCATTATTTTGAATCTTTTTAGATTTTGGATATCATCATAATTAATAAATTTAAAACTTATCATTTTCAAATATTTTATATTTTTAAAATTAGAATTTAGTTTAACTTTACAATATAAAAAGGTTTGTAGGTAAAAATGAAAAAAAAAAAAACAATATAAAGAATATTTTTAAATTTAAATTTTAGTCTTTGATTGTTGAATTATTTTAAAAGGAACATGTACTTCTATTTAATATTTAATTCATTTATATTACATAATCATTATAGTTTAATTAATTATGAATTTAATAATTAAATAATAAATATTCTATGAATTTTAGAAAATAGAATTTAGTTTATTTATTTGTTCTTAAATTGAATAACCAATCATAAAGCAAATAAATAATCCTTACCCATATATATATATACACACACATTGTGGTGATTTGATTATTAATTTACAAAATGATTGGTTATTTAAATTTAAAGAACAAATACCTAATTGGTCAACCTCAAAAATACAAAAGTAGGCATGCAAAATAATTTATGACTTTTTTAAGTTAGAATTTAATGTAATTTTAGAAAATAAAATAATTTGGATGCAAATAAAAAAATAATAGAAATTTACTCTCTCTCTCTCTCTCTCTCACACACACACACACACATATACTCTTATTTTATTCTAAAATTATAATTAATAATTGTTGAATTATTTTAAAAATAAAATTTAGTTTTAATTTAATTTATTTGTAGTAGATAATTACTATAATTTAAATGGTTATTTTCAAAACTAGATAATAAATACTATATAAATTTTAGAAATTAAAATTTACTTTAATTTTATAATTAATTCTAAGCTTTACACATATTGTTGTGATTTGATTAATTATTTTTTATGATTAATAATTCTAAGTCTAATAATACTTCATTTCACATACAAATAAAATTCTAGGTTAAAATACTTTTTTTTTATAATATTTGTCATTAATGCCAAATTTATAAACTAATGTTAAGACATTAATAATTCTAACCCTACTAGCACTTAATTTCAAATATGAATAAAACTATATACTAAATTTTACTTATTTAATATGTTTATCATTAATGTCAAATTTATAAACTAATATCAAAAAATAAATAACCTTAACCCCAAGATTTATACTAGAACTCTAATTGAACCCTAAACCTAACCCTAATTCAACCCTAACAATATGATTTAATTATGTTTACGGTTAGAGTGAGAATTTAATTATGGTTAGTGTTAGGGTTAGAATTAGGGTTTAATTATGGTTATGGTTAGGATTCAATTATGATTATAGTTAGGGTCAAATTTATAAGCTAATATTAAGATATTCACAACTCTAACCCTAACCTAACCTTAATCTCCATCATAGAATGCTAATTAAACTCTGATTGAACCGTAATAGTAAGGTTCAATAAGAGTTAGGGTTAGGGTTCAAGTAGGTTGATGGTTGGAATTAGGGTTCAGTTACCTAGTTAGGGATAATATTCAATTAGTGTTATGATTAGGGTCAAGTTCAAGTTATAGTTAGGGTTTAGTTAGACTTATTTTGGTTAATCTTACAATTGAGGTTTAACTAGAATGTTAATTGAACCCTAATTTAACCCCAACAACAAGGTTTAATTAGAGTAAGTGTTCAGGTTCAATTAGGCTTATGGTTGGAATTTGTAGAAGTTGAGAAAATACAACTTCATAGGAGCCCAATGATCTCTGCAAGCTAAGAATACCTGTTACAGGGAGAAGCAAATAGAAACAACACAAAAAATAGTAAAATGCTCAAAGATGTGGAGCTTTGTATTTACCAATGTGTAAAGGAATAATTGATACAAAAGAAAAGTTTCAACCACATATAGGTCAAAAAAACTTAAAATGGAAAACCCTAGGCTTGCACATTAATAATTAATAAAATAATTAATTATTATGCACCTAATGTTAGCTTAAGTGTAAAAGAGATAAAAGAGAACTTTAATTAATTAAAAAAATATTGTTTAATTAATCAAGTAAATAACCAGTTACTCTAACACCCCCTCTTAAGATAGACTTAGGGAGAAGCTACAACCTAGAAGTAGCTACTGAAAGCAAAGAGCAATGGGTCCTAGAAACAAGGCCAGATTAGGTACCCAAGTACAAGGAAATCTCTATGAAACGGAGAACAGGAGAAAACCCAGTGGAAAAAAGCTCCTCTCCAAAAAGAGATAGAAGAACATGCTAAAAGAAACATGAAGGAAGGAAGGCCTCATAAAAACCCCCCAAGGACAGCTTCCTTCACCCCAAGCATAGAGCGCAACTGAAGATAGCGTGGTGATGGAAAAGGCTTCGTGAAGATGTCTGCAACCTGCTCAGCAGTGGGAATATACTCCAAGATGAGAGAACCATCCTTAATCAACTGTCTAATGAAATGCATATGAAGCACAATGTGCTTCGTTTGTTGATGTTGCACCGGGTTGCGAGAAATGTGTATAGCACTCTGATTGTCACACCAAAGAATAGTGGGACTATCAGGAGGAAAACCAAACTCAGTCATCAATTGTCCAAGCCATAAAATCTCCTGACTAGTGAGCACAATAGCTCGGTACTCAGCCTTTGTAGATGATAATGCATGAGCAGTCTGCTTCTTGCAAGACCATGTGATAGGACCAGAGCCAAGACAGAAAACAAAGCCAAAAATAGACTTCTGATCATTGACATCACTAGCCTAATCTAAGTTAGTGTAGCCAACAATGTGAGGATCCCCTGATGTGTAGTGAATGCCATAAGAAATGGTGCCCTGAATGTACCTCAAAATACATTTGGTAGCTTGCCAGTGACTCTCATGAGGATCATGGGAGAATCGAGAGACAAGTCCAACTACAAAGGAAAGATCAGGACGTGTGTGAGTTAGGTACAACAAATTGCCAACCAACTGCCTGTAAAGTGTAGAATCTATTGAAGGAGTGGGGCAAGTAGTAGTCAAAACAACCCCTGACCGAAAAGGTGTGGGGGTAGGCTTGCAATCAAGCATGCCAAAGCATTGAAGCATATCAAGAGCATACATCTGCTAGTAAATGGAGATCCCATCAAAAGACTAAATCACCTGAAGACCAAGAAAATAGTACAAAAGATCAAGATCTGTCATCTCAAACTGCTCCATCAAAGCTCGCTGAGCATGCTGAATCATAGAGGATGAGCTATCTGTGATGAGGAGATCATCAACATATAGCACAAGAATTAGGATGTCACCCTCAAGATTCTGAATATAGAGTATGGGATCAGAATGACAGCGTGTGAAACTAGTGGAGAGCAAAAAAATTCCATCTTCTCATACCAAGCTTGAGGGGCTTGTTTGAAACCATATAATAAACACCAAAGTCTACAAACCAAAGAAGCATCATGTACAAATCCCTGAGGCTGCTCCATATAGATATCCTCATGTAGGTCACCATGCAAGAATGCACTCTTCACATCCATCTGAAAAATGGGCCGTCCCCTAGAAGCTGCAGGTGATAGTACAAAGCCAATAGAATTCATCTTGGCGACAGGGGCAAATGTCTCAGAGTAATCAATACCCTCAACCTACAAGAAACCCTTCGCAACAAGATGTGCTTTGTATTTATCAATAGAACCATCAGTAGCATACTTGGTGCGATATAACCATATGCACCGAACCATCTTTCTACCTTAGGAAGAGGATAGAGATCCCAAGTACTATTCCTCATCAAAGAAGAATACTCCTCCTCCATAGCACTATCCCACTCAGGGTGACCTGTCACCTTTGAAAACTTCTGAGGATCCTCTGAAAGAGCATGACTCAAAAGACTAGAACCCATAGTATGAGAACGGGTGTGACGAGTGTTTGAAGGGTCACCTGCCATAGATTCTATTAGCTCAACAGTAAAGCGAGCCCATTTGGGCATCTGAGGTGGAGCAAGTGGAGGTGGAGATGGGGGATCATCAATATCCTCATCAGAATCATCCTCAACATAATCCTGAAGAGCTGCAGCAGGAGTGGGTAGTGAAGTAGACACTGGAGACAGGGTATCCATTGTGGGAAGGTGCTCATCAAACTAGACATCCTGTCAAAACATGACCTCTCTAGAATCAGGATCAAACAACCTGTATACCTTAACATCCTCACAATAGCCAACAAAAATGAGGGGTCGACTCTTCCATTCCATGGCTCTCCTCTGAGCATCAGGAATAAATTCCTATGCCTCACTACCAAATACTCGAAATGATGAAACATCAGGCTTGTCATGAGACCAAGCCTCCTCAAGAATCATATGTCAAATCGCCTTGTGAGGCATCCAATTCTAAATATGGATGGCACAATTATCTACCTCAGCCAAAAAAGATGGATCCATGGACCTAGACTGAATCATACAATTCTCCATCTCTTGTAAAGTCTTGTTCTTTCTCTCAATGACACCATTCTACTGAGGGGTGTAGGGAATAGTAAACTGATACTGCAAACCATGCTCAGTGCAAAAATATTTGTAAGCCTAATTCACATACTCCCCCCCATTATCTATACGTATCCGCTAAATAGAAAGGCCAGACTGCTTCTCTACAATTGTCTTGAAGATTTGAAAGGAATCAAAGACATCAGAATTGTACTTAAGAAAGTACACCTATGTGCATCTAGAGAAGTCATCAACGAATGTGAGTACATACTTGGCCCCAAAAAAAGGAGTAGGAAATGACATGAGGTCACTATGAATTAACTCCAAGGGTGTCAAAGTAAGAGTGGCTCTTCCCTTCGAAAGGGATCCCTGTGATGCTTTCCAAGCACACAACCATGACAAACACCGTCTATGCAGGAAATCTGTGGAAGACCAAGAACAAGTGCTTGTGTACTCATCTGCTGAAGATATCTATAATTGACATGGCCCAAACGCTCATGCCAAAGCTTACTCACTGAATTTTCATGTGCTATAAGAGATTAACCGATACCCTCATAAGGCTCAAATCTATCCAATCTGTAAAGATGAGATGTAGTATCAACACTCCCAGTAGCCACAACCAGATCAGTCATGGAGGTCCCGAATAACCACATCATGTGGTGAGAACTCAACTATCTTACCAAAGCCAGAATGGAAAATCTTATAAATGGAGAGGAGGATTTTTGAGATGTCAGGAACAACTAGAACATCCTGTAGAGTGCCCCCATCCAAAGAGATAGAACCTGAACCCAAGACTAAAAGTTGTGTAGAGTCACCCACTGTAATCTGTGAAGTACCACAAGAGGTAAAAGAAGTGAACAAAAGCTGAGTGTGAGTCATATGGTGAGAAGCACCAAAATATAAAATCCAAGTGGACCCATAAGTCGATGCTCGAGCAGTAACAACATGGCCTTTCCCTGTTGAAGGAGAAGACGACTAAGGTGAGGAGATGTGATGTTGCTGCATGACTTCCTCTAAAGCCTCTAATCATTTCCAACACCTGGAAACTAGATGTCCTTCCTTGCCACATAAGTTGCAAGTGTCTCCTAACTTCTACTTAGTCTTGGAGGAAGACTCACTAGACTTCGAAGATTTGCCCTGTTTTGGATTAAGTGGTGGTTTGGAGTCAGACTTAGGAGGTGGTTTGGCGGAATGGTCACTGTCTGTAGAATCTTTCTTGGGCTTTAGTTTTTATTTCTATTTCTCCTTAGATGACTGAGCAACCAATGCTTTGTTCTTTGATCCTTAGAGCATATCTATCTGAGAAAGGTGTGACTGCTTGTGAGACAAACACTCACAAAACACATCAAAGGTAGGCATGGTGAAATGAGCACCCAGGCCATCCATGGTGAAATAGAAGGAAGAAGAAAATATCTGAAATGGACCATGAAGCTTTGAAAGGATCAAGTAAATGCACTATGTGTCTGACTTATTCTTGCCACAATCCTGTAAAATAGTGTGGATAGTTATGAACTTGTTCAAAAAACCCTCAATAGTGGGTGTAGACACCTAAATTTGGAAACTTAATTTATCCAAATTTATCCCCTTTCGTCTAGGCATCCCCTTATCTGCATTAGTTAAGTAATATCACTATTATTTAATTAATACCTCTAAAGCTCTTCTAATCCCTAAGGTATTTAGTTAATAAATAAATACCTTATCTCTTTAATCCTCCTTTTCATCAATTGAAGTAAATAAATATGCCATTTATTTAATTCCCTTCATGTCACATCCTCCATCATTTTTATCTAATCATAATCCACTTTCTAATCTCATCATTAGGGGTGTGCACATGCCTAATCCTTGATTAGCATGTGTCACATCCTCCAACTTTTGCAAGTTGGCCTCTAATCTCTCTTAACCACTTAACCTTCCTCTAATCCTTCATTAACTAGCCTAATCAACTTCTCAAGGAATTTTTAATTCCTTTTATCCTTCTAAGGAATATTAAATTCCTTTTTCTCTTCCCCATGTGATCTTTGACTTATCACATCAAGTCACATGTGAAATCCCATTTGCCTCTAATGTTTCATTAATTAGTCTAATCAAGTACTTGCACAACCTTAATCACTTACTTGAATCAACCCTATTAAATGCTTTCTCCTTTTGGACACGGTATCTCCATTCCCCATGTGAAGTTTTAATTCACATTTAATCCCCCCATGCATTTAAAGGAATTTTAAATTCCTTCTCTCATCCCCATGAGAATATTTGAGAAATTTTTAATTCCCCACTTGTCCTCTCACCCACATGGGGACAAGTACCTCCTTTATGAGGAGATCTTGTCATAATTCCAAGGTACTATGTACCCTCTCCATGTCATGTACTATCACTCCACCTCATGTACACATCACCTCTTTTAAGCCACTTCATATGCCACATGTCAAGATGTGAGGGCTTGTGAGTTCTCAACTCACCTTAGCCCTACATCTTGATCTTGGTGGCTCAATCTTGACTATCCATTTCCCTAGAGAATTCCAAATTCTCTATAAATACCCCCTCTTTTCTCTCATTTTGGAGAGATCATGCATTGTAGCCAAACTCTTGCAAAAAATTTCTAGGAGAAATACTTAGCCAATTTCATGCTTGCACCCACTTGTATCCATTATCATATTATCATCTAGCTTGTCTCTCTTGCCATCGAAAGAGCATACACATCAAGGATTGAAGGGCCAACCAAAGGATCAATTCAAGACAAGGTATAAAGTTCCATTTGTTGCTTTTATTTTGTGTTGAATCCAACTAGGCTAATCTTGAGGTGTAGGTTGTTTTTGGTGTTATTTTGCATTACTATGTTTGCTGCTTATTTTCTAATGCTTATATTCAACCTATCACATTTCTAGCACGCCCGGTGGGAAACACAAACGAGTCTCTTGCTTTCACATTTTCTATTTTTTTACTTTTTGCAAGTATAGGTCACAAAGGGGTTGACCCAACCTAACAGACAGGCGGACCAGCCCTCCACAGGCGGACTTGACCTTCCCAGATTGTAGAAATTGTTTTTTTTTTTAACTTTTCATAGAGGGGCGGACTCAACCTAATAGAAAGGCAGACTCGCCCTCCACAAGCAGACTTGACCTTCCCCAGGGGCGAACCTGCCCTCCCCAGATTGCAAAAATTGTTTTTTTGGAAAAAAATTCATGGAGGGGCGGACCCGACCTAACAGACAGGCATAACCGACCTAACAGACAGCTGGATTTTCCCTAGACAGCCAAATTTGCACTCTCCTTGGGCACATTTTCCCTAGATAGCTTTTTTCAAAAGGTGAAATTTGGGTTTTTTAACAACTTTTTGGCTATTTTAAGGGTTCTTAACCCCTAATTAGGAACATATTTTAATTAAGAGGTGTCAATCAACCTTGTATGATGTGTTTTGGGTGAGTTATTTGACGTATCCAATCCCCTTGCACCATTCGGTGATCCTGGGTGACAAGAAATCGTAGCTTACCCCATCCTTTGTGTCTACCCATTTTATCTTTCTTAGTGGGACCTGCTTGGGGATTTCATCACCCCAAGGGACAATTCCAACCACGCGTACTGGTGGGGTATATAAAGGGGGGAGTGGGAAAGTTTTACCCAATCCAACCACGTTGTAACTGGCGAAGCATCAGGATGATGTCAAGAGTTGGTCCGAGCCTTCTAGGTTCCTGACTCACGCTTGTAATGGGTTGGTGTTCACGGTTTGGGCCTCATGTACCAGGGGTATATCGAGGACTCGCTAGTAACCATGTTCATTCTAGATTAGAGGACTCTGTTGACCATTTCCTCTCTACTAGACTTAGGCTTGTGATTGTTTGATTTGTCTTCTTTGTGCAAAACCAGTGATTGTCTAATTTCCTTCAATTTTCCATAGCCTTTTGATTGATGACTATTATGTTTTTTAGTCCTTTGCCTTCATCTTTTTTGTCAAAAGTCAAGTTAAGCGCTCCTTGGGTGGACTTGCCCTCATCCAGGGGTGGACTTTCCCTATAAACTGGTCCTTTGGAGACTGATTTTGACCTAATTTCATCAGTTTTGGTCCTTGGGCGGACTTGCCCTCATCCAGGGGTGGACTTGACCTCTAAACTAGTCCTTTTAGGCTTCTTTTGACCAAGTTTGACCAAAATTTTCTCCTTGGGCAGACCTGACCTCCTCCATAGGCAGACTTGCCCTGACAGCTACTCAGGTGGATTTGCCCTGACAGACAACCATATATGCCCCGCCATTTCCACACTGTAAATTTGTTTTCCTCCATTCAAGTGCCAGTCTTTTCAATTTTCTGTGCTCTTTCCAACAACATATACCACTTCATACTTTTGAGCAATTTTTTTTTCTTGGGCGGGCTTGACCCATCCTTGGGCGGACCTGACCTCCTCCATAGGCGGACTTGCCCTGATAGCTACTCAGGCAGATTTACCTTGACAGACAACCATATATGCCTCGCCATTTCCACACTATAAACCCGTTTTCCTCCGTTCAAGCACCAATCTTCTCAAATTTTCATGCTCTTTCCAACGATATATACCACTTCATACTTTTGAGAAGTTGCTCGAGGAACCTTTTCCTTCACTATCTACCTTCTTGAGGAGGCATACCCTACCATTCTCTCTCAATATTTTATCATAAACCTTCCCTTGCGAGACCAGGGCATCCCCTCTAGACAACCATACTTTCCCTCCTCCGGAGCCATACCCACCCTCCTCTGGAGCCATACTTTCCCTACTCAACAATCTTGATCAATCATTTTACTCATTTTGACTAATCTTTTGACCATTTCAAACATTCATCTTCTTGTTTTGAGAATCACTCATCTATTGTGAGTAGACGTTTACTTGTTCCGAGTAGTCATTCATCCATTCCGATCAGTCATTTACTCGTTTTGAGTATTCTATCATCGATTTCTCTAATCCCATCATCGTTTTCCCCATCCAAATCCCTTGAAATTCATCTCAGGTTATTATCCAAATTGAGCTAAGTGTCTAATCTAAAAATCATCATCAACATCCTCTTAGGATTCTCATCCATCCTAAATCAATCATCATTGTTGGCCCAACCAATCCATTTTCAATCTCAAAGTGGATTTGGTGCCGCAATCATTCATTCATCCTTTACTCTGATCAATCAGTATCCTACATCACCTAAGGTAATCTCTGAACGGGGTTTAGAATCCCTTCCATCATCCTATACAATCCAATCCCATCCCTATCCAATCACCTTCAACCCAATCAATCTACTTCCATCTAAAACCAGATTCAGTGTCCTAATCATCCTTTGATAATCCAATCCTATCATCAAAAACAATCCCATATCATCATCCAATCATCCTAATTTGAGCTTTAATCCAACCTTGATCTGAGCTTGACCTAAATCTCGATTTGAGCTTTAGTGCATTCCCATTAAAAATCTTTGATCCATCTTCTTTATCCTTTCATCATCATGAATCCTTATCCTCCATCAATAGTGGTCAAGGGAAAACCTGATTACTTTGACAATGATAACAGAAGTCTTGTTGTTCAAGAAGAATGTGAGATAGATTCCCTTGACACTATCATTTCTAGTAAGTTTTCTCCACCTACTTGTCAAAATCCAATCACCCCTTCAAGCAATCTTGTTATGTCTTCATCCATGCCTAATCATGCTCCTTACAATACCTTTGACAAGGGATACCAATCATATCCATCATATCCTTCATCTACATCATCCCCTTATCCAACACCCACATCCTCTTATCCTAGTCTGCCATCACAATACCCCCATCCTAATCCCTCGTCCACATACTCCTATCTCAATCCTTTATCTGCATATACTCACTACCCCGAGCTTCCATACCAATCTACTCACCCTAATCTTACATTCACACCTTCCTATCCTAATCCAACATCCACACCAACCTATCCTAATCTAACATCCACATCCACTTATCCTAATTTGACATCCGCATTTCCCTATCTCAACCCACCATCTCAATCTTCCCATCCTAATCCACCATCCTCATACCCTTACTACAATCAACTACTCGCATCCTCGTGTCCTACTTCACCATGCCAATACCCCTATCTTAAGCCTTCATCTAATCTTCATACTCCATCTATTCCTAGTCTTGCATCCAATCCACTTCCCCTATCTAATCCTAGTCCACCAATCCCTAGTCCTAATCCCCCACTAATCCATAATCCCTCATCCACTCCTACCACACCATCTTAGCCTAGAGTATGCAAGTCTCTCATTTTAGAAGTTCTCCAAGGACTTATAACAAAGAAGACATCTCCCACTCCACACCTCGAAGTCTTGGAATCATTCCATCCCAACCCATAATCCACTATCATTAGTGATGAGGCCTTTCTCCACCCAACACCTATCATTGATGATACCACCCATCGCACCACTCAAACCATCAAAATCATCACATCCTCTAAATCCACTGTGCCCCCATCTCCTACCATCACATCTACTAAATCCATTGAACACCCACTTCCTACTGCAAGAGTTGTCGAACCCATCGATGACACCCAAATCTAATCCACTTCTCCTACTCCTAGTATCACTAAAATCCATTCTGATGACTGCATCGAATCCTCCATCCATCCATCCTTCCTACTTAAAGAGTCCCACCAAGACTCCATTATCATGCCTAAAATTGCTATCCCTACACTGCTTGCATATCCCCTTGGTACTCTCACATTCTTCCATGGTGGCCTCCTTGTAGAAGAAAAGCATAGTGTATTTACCACCCATCATCTTCCACCTAATAATGGAATCGCATCATGTTTTCAAAATAACACAAATCCTATCCTAGATCGCATGCTCAAGAAAATGAACTATCAAGGAAAAGGTCTAGGCCTTCATGAGCAAGGTATTTTAGAGCCTATCCAAGTCAAAGAAAAAAATTTCATGCAAGGTCTTGGACCTATTCCCAAGACTCACAATCTAATGATGTTAGTACAACCTCTCGACGTCCTCAACGAGCCTTTTCCAAAAGAAGTTCTAGCTCTTCCCATCACTCTGCCAGATCATATGCTTCCATCCCTCCTCCTCTATCGTATCGCCTCAAAATAACCGTTCATTATCCTCCTTCATCTTCTCCATCCATTTTGGGTCCTTACATCCCTCCATCCACCATCTCCTATCCTTCATCTACTCCATCTATCTTGGGTCCGTATATCCCCAGATCACCTCCTCCTTCTCATCCTTTCATCCATCCAACACCTATCCATGTCATCCATCATAAACATCCGTCTTGCATATCACATAATTAGGATCAACAAAGGCACATACCTACACATCCTCCATCTACACATAATCCTCATCATCCTACCTCCATTGCTCCACATCGTCCATCTCCTTACACCCATCCTGTTGCTACTAAAAGCACTTTGGATGCTAGCATAAAAATACATAAATCCAAACATCCACATGAATCTAAAGCTCCCCATGTCCCCTCTAAAATACATGGTGAAGAGAAGAAAAATCTAAATCCAAATCAAATCTGTAGGCCACAAAGGCCCACCAAAGCAAAAATAAAAACCATGTGGATCCCAAAGAAAAAAGATGCAATGCCTTCAAATGAAAAATTAGTAACAACATCCAACATTGCTCATCCAAAAGCTAATCATTCTCATCCACCCTCTCCTAAATCTATTTTGGGTTCCTATGTCCCAAAATTCACTATTCCATCTCTTCCATTATCCTCACATTCTCCATCCATTCATCCTCTGATCTTTCCACATCCACCACCACATGTGCCAATGTTGGTCCTAAACTCACCACACCATCATATATCCACCCCATCATTCTATCCATACCCCTTGCAGCATCCCATCCATTATCCCATGTATCTCCCCTCTCAAATCCCTCTAATTCATTCTTTTTCATAATCCATTTATCCTAATAGTGTTGTACTAACATCCTACAATCGCTTCAAGCGTGGGCTCTTAATACCTCATATAGAACTTGATGCTTGAGTCCTTCATCCATATCATTATCGCGTATCTCCTCAATCCCCTTATCCACATCCCTATTCTTATCCATTTTCATCCCCCTAATATCCAAAAATCCTAAAAGTCAAAAAAGTCAAAAAATCCAAAAAAAAAAGTAAAAAAAAATAGTAAAGAGAAATAATCCGTCCAATGGTGAAAAATTGGCAAACAAGCACCTTGGATAAGTACCATGATGAAAACCTGGCAAATAGGCGTCATGTGTAAATCCCCATCTGCATGTGGGGGCAGCTTCTTGATATGCATTCCCTCCATCCGCTATGCTTCCTACTATGCACCCATCTTCTTGCTATACATCCTTTCATTCATCCCCTCCATCTTACCGATCTAACACATCCTACTTGGCGTATCTAATTTATCCCAATCCTTCCATCCTCCTTGTGATCTTGATAATAATAGGGGCACCTATCTATGCATGCTTTGGACATCTTTTGTTATACATTCCCTTCACACATGCTTTATCATATCCCTTAATCACCCATCCTATCCTCCTCCAAGTTTCCCATCTTCCATCCCTCATGCCTCATTTTACATGACATATCTAGAATGGGGGCATCTATCTTCCTTGGTGATATAGTCCTTGGAGACACCATCCTTCCATCATAGCATCCCTTTTCACCTATCCTTCTGGTAACCTTTTCCTCATCCCAATCCCTATTCTTCTACCCGATCCATCCAAACAATCCTTTTCCTCTCCCCATCCCTATCTTCCTATCCTTCCATCATAGCATCCCTTGTCATCAATCCATCTAGCCACCTTTTCCTCATCATCCATCCAAACTATCATTTTCCTCCCCCCCATCCTCTATCCTCATCCCATCTCATAATCCCTTGTCATTGGTATCTAGTTATAGGCTACTCTCCATACAACCCAATGCCATCTATCTTATCGTCATCACTTCCGCTTCTTTTTCACATCTTGTCAACGTCATATCCTTTCTCATCATTCATCTTACCCCCTTTCTCTGTCAGTCCACCTAAATCCCCGACCCTACCCTAGGCATGGGAAGACTTTCCCGAGCTTGTGGGCAAACCCACTCGGATCTATGGGCAGACCTACCCCAATCCTTGGGCGGACCTGCCCCAATCCATGGGCGGACCTGCTGGAGAAACTGCCACAATCCCTTCAAACCTGCCCTTTCATCACCGAAATCACCTCCTTCATCATCGGGTCATCCATCCCAATCATTTTAGACTTCATTTTGTGAGTTTTGATTTTTATGCTGAACCTTTCAGGGGCCATAACTTTTGACTCGAGTGTCCGTTTGAGCTGAAATTTTACGGGTGGTTGCATTATGAGATGGCATGTGGATCCCTGACTGATTGGAAGTCCCTTAGACCCCATTTTGCCACATTTTTGGGGCCTCAAACTTTCATCTTGACCCTCAAAATCGCACTTTAGTGTTTTTTTTCAGTCTCTCGAAAAAACATTTTTGTCAATAACTCAGAATGCATGTCTCCAATTTTGGATTTTGGTTGGAAATTCATTCTATCTTAGTTTTGGGTATTTTTTGGGAAAAAACTAAACTTTCAAACATATGACTGTGAAGTTTCCTAAAATGGAAAAATTTGACAGTTTTTAAAAATTGCCAAATCTGGAAAAATATGATTGTCAACACCTTACGTCCCTTAAACTCTGAAACTTGGTGTAGAATCAATCCCATCACATCCTCCAATCATTCTAAGCTTCAATTCAATCCTAATTTGAGCTTTACTCTAATCCCAATCTGAGCTTAACCAAAACCCTAATCTGAGCTTTAGCCCATTTGCAGTCAACATCATTGGATATCGAAACAAATCTTAAGATCCCTCCCTCCATCTTCAATTTTTTTCTATTCATGCATTCTAATCATCCCTTCACTCATCCTATTCATCCCTTCTAAACATTTGTTCACTCGTTCTGAGTAACCATTCATCCATTTCAAAGCTTCATCCATCATCTCAAACATCCCTCTCGATCATCTCTTCCAAACCTTCATCCATCATCTCAAACATCCCTCTCGATCTCTTCCAAACCTTCACTTATTCGAAAGCTTCATCTTCTCATTCAAAGAATCATTCATCCATTGTGAGCGGTCGTTTACTCATTTTGAGTAGTTGTTCATCCCTCTCGATCATCTGTTTACTCGTTCTAAGTAATATTTCATCTATCCATCTTATCATCCTTCCAATTCATCTTTTGCTAATTTGGATACCTATCCCATCTCTGAGCTTTGTGTAGTCACCATCCTCCAATCCAATCAAAGACCCCATTTTGCCACATTTTTGGGGCCTCAAACTTTCATCTTGACCCTCAAAATCGCACTTTAGTATTTTTTTTCAGTCTCTCGAAAAAACATTTTTGTCAATAACTCAGAATGCATGTCTCCAATTTTGGATTTTGGTTGGAAATTCATCCTATCTTAGTTTTGGGTATTTTTTGGGAAAAAACTGAACTTTCAAACATATGACTGTGAAGTTTCCTAAAATGGCAAAATTTGACAGTTTTTAAAAATTGCCAAATTTGGAAAAATATGATTGTCAACACCTTACGTCCCTTAAACTCTGAAACTTCGTGTAGAATCAATCCCATCACATCCTCCAATCATTCTAATCTTCAATTCAATCCTAATTTGAGCTTTACTCTAATCCCAATCTGAGCTTAACCAAAACCCTAATCTAAGCTTTAGCCCATTTGCAGTCAACATCATTAGATATCGAAACAAATCTTAAGATCCCTCCCTCCATCTTCAATTTTTTCCTATTCATGCCTTCTAATCATCCCTTCACTCGTCCTATTCATCCCTTCTAAACATTTGTTCACTCATTCTAAGTAACCATTCATCCATTTCAAAGCTTCATCCATCATCTCAAACATCCCTCTTGATCATCTCTTCCAAACCTTCATCCATCATCTCAAACATCCCTCTCGATCTCTTCCAAACCTTCACTTATTCGAAAGCTTCATCTTCTTATTTAAAGAATCATTCATCCATTGTGAGCGGTCGTTTACTCATTTTGAGTAGTTGTTCATCCCTCTCGATCATCTGTTTACTCGTTCTAAGTAATATTTTTTCTATCCATCTTATCATCCTTCCAATTCATCTTTTGCTAATTTGGATACCTATCCCATCTCTGAGCTTTGTGTAGTCACCATCCTCCAATCCAATCAAACAAGTCTATCTTGTCCCATCGTGTCGGTCCAATCCTTTCATCCCCTTATCTAGGTTATCTCAGCATCTTTTATCTATCACTTGTCTTTGTCCTTTTGTCAAACTATATTGCCCCTATGCTTTCACGTAGGCAAGGTCGATCATTTGATCCACCCCCGGGGTTCCTTTATCGCCTGTCATCAGTTTTTCTACCTTGTCCACTTTTCTCCTTTATCATCCATCATCGTCATCCATTATCAAGGTCTCCATCATCCTCTTTCTGCTTTTGTTCATGGTTTGTCGTCGGCCTTTTATCAAACTACAAGGGCTCTGCGCTTTCATGTAGGAAAGGCTAATCTTTGATTGGCCCCTGAGCCCCTAGGTCACTAGGATGTGCCAGTTTCCTATCTTGTCTCATTTCTCTTGTGTCGTGTCATCAAGTTATGCCCTTATCTAGCTAGTTCTTAACAAACGAGATCCACTTGTATCATCAAATCCAATCAGTTCTGAATATCCTGCGTCATATCAATCTTTCAGTTTAGTATCCATCATTAGCCTCAATAGGATGCATCCTTCCTAACAGAGCTCATCAATCCCATCCATCCCCCTAATCCTATGGAAAAGGACGTTTGAAATTGATTACGATCTTTTGATGCTTTTGGCTTTTGTTTATCATTTGAGCACCCTATCATCACTTGTCATGGTCGCATTGATCCATCATATCATGGTGTGCTTTGACTAGTCAACATATGGGTGTATCTTGATATTTTCTTTGTCTTCTCGGTTGTCCCACGTAGTACCCATCAAGATCCCTGAAGTCTCGTGTTACGCTGGGGAATCCTTGTGTGCTTGTGGTTATCCTAAAACCTGGCCCGACCAAGCTCATTGTGACTTTGGAGTGTTGGGATAACCTTCTTGTTTTTTATGTGTGTTTTATGCATTAGACACTAATCCCCCTTGGTTCTTCATACCTTGTCATTTTGTGTCTTATGCTATAGCAAAAATCAGTGCTCCAAAAATGGAAAATTGCATTTGGATTGCATTTCATCTCCATCCTCTCTTCTCTCAAAATCCCCCCATCCATTCATCCTTCATCACTCTCCCCTCCCAATCTCCTATCCGCTTTTGCATCATCTCCTTCATCTCCCCTTCCATCATCTCATCCATTTCAAGAGCACATCCGTGTTCTCTTGAACCTGCATGTCCTCTCAAGGGGGCATCCTTCATCCCTAACTTTCATCTTTAGCCCCACCATCTTCCCTTCTTAGTCACTCCTTCGAATGACTGGGGAATCTTTTCCAATCTAACCATCTTCTTCTAAGTTCTATGTTTTAATATTCTTTGAAATGATGCTACTTTGTAACACCATCTCAAAGAGGGGCTAAATGTAGACACCTAAATTTGGACACTTAATTTATCCAAATTTATCCCCTTTCGTCTAGGCATCCCCTTATCCGCATTAGTTAAGTAATATCACTATTATTTAATTAATACCTCTAAAGTTCTTCTAATCCCTAAGGTATTTAATTAATAAATAAATACCTTATCTCTCTAATCCTCCTTTTCATCAATTGAATTAAACAAATATGCCATTTATTTAATTCCCTTCATGTCACATCCTCCATCATTTTTATCTAATCCTAATCCATTTTCTAATCTCATTATTAGGGGTGTGCACATGCCTAATCCTTGATTATGATGTGTCACATCCTCCAACTTTTGCAAGTTGGCCTCTAATCTCTCTTAGCCACTTAACCTTCCTCTAATCCTTTATTAACTAGCCTAATCAACCTCTCAAGGAATTTTTAATTCCTTTTATCCTTCCAAGGAATATTAAATTCCTTTTTCTCTTCCCCATGTGATCTTTGACTTGTCACATCAAGTCACATGTGAAATCCCATTTGCCTCTAATGTTTCATTAATTGATCCAATCAAGTACTTGCACAACCTTAATCACTTACTTGAGTCAACCCTATTAAATGCTTTCTCCTTTTGGACAAGCCATCTCCATTCCCCATGTGAATTTTTAATTCAGATTTAATCCCCCAATGCATTTAAAGGAATTTTAAATTCCTTCTCTCATCCCCATGAGAATGTTTGAGAAATTTTTAATTCCCCACTTGTCCTCTCACCCACATGGGGACAAGTACCTCCTTTATGAGATCTTGTCACAATCCCAAGGTACTATGTACTCTCTCCATGTCATGTACTATCACTCCACCTCATGTACACATCCTTAATATATTGCTTTAATTTGCAATATATCAGATATAATATTGCTTGATGATGTAAGTTTTCCAACTGTAAAAAGGCTTATCAGATATAAGTTGGAAAAACAGTGCTTGTTGGGAGCTCTTCAGCTTAATAAGGAGGAATATAATTATACCTGTAACCTAAAAGAATTTTGTGATCTTCCTCCAATAAATCAGTTAAAGGATTTCTAGCAGTTAAAACAGTTCAACAAAAGAGGTTGTGGAAAGAAATGCAAGTGTAAGAGATGCACTCAGTCAACCTACCATGAAGGAGAGTATACTTTCAGAAGAAGTAGACATGGTAGAAATAGAAATTCCTTTAGAAATAAATATAAGGCCATTCCTTATAAAAGAAAAAGGTTTAATCAAAAACCTCCATTTTTACTTAGGAAAAGGAACAATCCTGCTCCTAAAGGAATAAAATGTTTCATTTGTAAAGGTCCTCATTATGCTACTAATTGTCCAAAGAAATTAAATCCTGGAACAAAGATCTATGCTGTATTTGAAGAACAAAATCCAGGATGGGAAGTAGTTGATAGTAGCATTACTAATTCAGATCTATATGAGTTAGTAGAAATTGTTTCAAGCTATGCCCTTATCTAGCTAGTTCTTAACAAACGAGATCCACTTGTATCATCAAATCCAATCGGTTTTGAATATCCTACGTCATATTGGTCTTTCAGTTTAGTATCCATCATTAGCCTCAATAGGATGCATCCTTCCTAACAGAGCTCATCAATCCCATCCATCCCCCTAATCCTATGGCAAAGGACGTTTGAAATTGATTACGTTCTTTTGATGCTTTTGGCTTTTGTTTATCATTTGAGCACCCTATCATCACTTGTCATGGTCGCCTTGATCCATCATATCATGGTGTGCTTTGACTAGTCAACATAGGGGTGTATCTTGATATTTTTTTTGTCTTCTCGGTTGTCCCACGTAGTACCCAGCAAGATCCTTGAAGTCTTGTGTTACACTGGGGCATCCTTGTGTGCTTGTGGTTATCCTAAAACCTGGCCCGACCAAGCTCATTGTGACTTTGGAGTGTTGGGATAACCTTCTTGTTTTTTATGTGTGTTTTATGCATTAGACACTAATCCCCCTTGGTTCTTCATACCTTGTCATTTTGTGTCTTATGCTATAGCAAAAATCAGTGCTCCAAAAATGGAAAATTGTATTTGGATTGCATTTCATCTCCATCCTCTCATCTCTCAAAATCCCCCCATCCATTCATCCTTCATCACTCTCCCCTCCCAATCTCCTATCCGCTTTTGCATCATCTCCTTCATCTCCCCTTCCATCATCTCATCCATTTCGAGAGCACATCCGTGTTCTCTTGAACCTGCATGTCCTCTCGAGGGGGCATCCTTCATCCCTAACTTTCATCTTCAGCCCCACCATCTTCCCTTCTTAGTCACTCCTTCGAATGACTGGGGAATCTTTTCCAATCTAACCATCTTCTTCTAAGTTCTATGTTTTAATATTCTTTGAAATGATGCTACTTTGTAACACCATCTCAAAGAGGGGCTAAATGTAGACACCTAAATTTGGACACTTAATTTATCCAAATTTATCCCCTTTCGTCTAGGCATCCCCTTATCCGCATTAGTTAAGTAATATCACTATTATTTAATTAATACCTCTAAAGTTCTTCTAATCCCTAAGGTATTTAATTAATAAATAAATACCTTATCTCTCTAATCCTCCTTTTCATCAATTGAATTAAACAAATATGCCATTTATTTAATTCCCTTCATGTCACATCCTCCATCATTTTTATCTAATCCTAATCCATTTTCTAATCTCATCATTAGAGGTGTGCACATGCCTAATCCTTGATTATGATGTGTCACATCCTCCAACTTTTGCAAGTTGGCCTCTAATCTCTCTTAGCCACTTAACCTTCATCTAATCCTTCATTAACTAGCCTAATCAACCTCTCAAGGAATTTTTAATTCCTTTTATCCTTCCAAGGAATATTAAATTCATTTTTCTCTTCCCCATGTGATCTTTGACTTGTCACATCAAGTCATATGTGAAATCCCATTTGCCTCTAATGTTTCATTAATTAATCTAATCAAGTACTTGCACAACCTTAATCACTTACTTGAATCAACCCTATTAAATGCTTTCTCCTTTTGGACAAGCCATCTCCATTCCCCATGTGAATTTTTAATTCAGATTTTATCCCCCAATGCATTTAAAGAAATTTTAAATTCCTTCTCTCATCCCCATGAGAATATTTGAGAAATTTTTAATTCCCCACTTGTCCTCTCACCCACATGGGGACAAGTACCTTCTTTATGAGGAGATCTTGTCACAATCCCAAGGTACTATGTACCCTCTCCATGTCATGTACTATCACTCCACCTCATGTACACATCACCTCTTTTAAGCCACTTCATATGCCACATGTCAAGATGTGAGGGCTTGTGAGTTCTTGACTCACCTTAGCCGTACATCTTGATCTTGGTGGCTCAATCTTGACCATACATTTCCCTAGAGAATTCCAAATTCTCTATAAATACCCCCTCTTTTCTATCATTTTGGGGAGATCATGCATTGTAGCCAAACTCTTGCAAAAATTTTCTAGGAGCCATACTTAGCCATTTTCATGCTTGCACCCACTTGTATCCATTATCATATTATCATCTAGCTTGTCTCTCTTGCCATCGAAAGAGCATACACATCAAGGATTGAAGGGCCAACCAAAGGATCGATTCAAGACAAGGTATAAGGTTGCATTTGTTGCTTTTATTTTGTGTTGAATCCAACTAGGCCAATCTTGAGTTGTAGGTTGTTTTTGGTGTTATTTTGCATTACTTTGTTTGCTGCTTGTTTTCTAATGCTTATATTCGACCTATCACATTTCTAGCACACCCAGTGGGACACACAAACGAGTCTCTAGCTTTCATGTTTACTATTTTTTTACTTTTTGCAGGTACAGGTCACAGAGGGGTGGACCCGACCTAACAGACAGGCATACCTGCCCTCCACAGGTGGACTTGACCCTCTCCAGGGGCGAACCTGCCCTCCCCAGATTGTAGAGAGTGGTTTTTGAAAAAATTTCATAGAGGGGTGGACCCGACCTAATAGACAGGCAGACTTGACCTTTCCAGATTGCAGAAATTATTTTTTTTGAAAAATTTTCACAGAGGGGTGGACCCGACCTAATAGACAGGTAGACCTGCCCTCCACAGGCGGAGTTGACCTTCCCCAGGGGTGGACCTTCCCTCCCTAGATTGAAGAAATTGTTTTTCTAGAAAAAATTTCACAGAGGGGTGGACTCGACCTAACAAACAGGCATACCTGACCTAATAGACAACTAGATTTTCCCTAGACAGTCGAATCTGCACTCTCCTTTGGTGGATTTTCCCTAGACAGCTTTTTCAAAAGGTGAAATTTTGGTTTTTTAGCAACTTTTTGGCTATTTTAAGGGTTCTTAACCCCTAATTAGGAACATAGTTTAATTAAGAGGTGTCAATCAACCTTGTATGATGTGTTTTGGGTGAGTTATTTGACGTATCCAATCCCCTTGCGCCATTCAGTGATCCTAGGTGACAAGAAATTGTAGCTTACCCTGTCCTTTGTGTCTACCCATTTTATCTTTCTTAGTGGGACCTACTTCAGGATTTCATCACCCCAAGGGATGATTCCAACCACGCATATTGGCGGGGTATATAAAGGGGGGAGAGTGAAAGTTGTACCTCAATCCAACCATGTTGTAATTGGTGAAGCATCAGGATGATGTGAAGAGTTGGTCCAAGCCTTTTAGGTTCCCGACTCATGCTTGTAATGGGATGGTGTTTACGGGTTGGGCCTCACGTACCGGGTGTATATTGAGGACTCCCTAGTAACCATGTTCATCCTAGATTAGAGGACCTTGTTGAACATTTCCTCTCTACTAGACTTAGGCTTGTGATTGTCTCATTTGTCTTCTATGTGCAAAACTAGTGATTGTCTAATTTCCTTCACTTTTCCATAGCCTTTTGATTGATGACTATTGTGTTTTCAATCCTTTGCCTTGGTTTTTTTGTCAAAAGTCAAGTTAAGCGCTCCTTGGGTGGACTTGCCCTAGAAACTGGTCCTTTGGAGGCTGATTTTGACCTAATTTCATCAATTTTGCTCCTTGGGCGGACTTGCCCTCATCCAGGGGTAGACTTGACCTCTAAACCAGTGCTTTCAGGCTTATTTTGACCTAATTTGACCAAAATTTTATCCTTGGGTGGACCTGACCTCCTCCACAAGCAGACTTGCTCTAACAGCTACTTAGGCATATTTTCCCTGATAGATAACCATATATGCCCCACCATTTCCACACAATAAATCCGTTTTCCTCCATTCAAGCACTAATCTTCTCAATTTTCTGTGCTCTTTCCAACAACATATACCACTTCATACTTTTGAGCAACTTTTTTTTCTTGGGTGGACCTAACCCATCCTTGGGTGGACCTGACCTCCTCCACAGGTGGACTTGCCCTGATAGTTACGCAGATTTGTCCTGACAGACAACCATATATGCCCTGCCATTTCAACACTGTAAACTTGTTTTCCTCCGTTCAAGTGCCAATCTTCTCTATTTTTCATGCTCTTTCCAACGACATATACCACTTCATACTTTTGAGAAGTTGCCTAGAGCACCTTTTCCTTCACCATCTGCCTTCTCGAGGAGGAATACCCTACCATTCTCTCTCAATCTTTTGTCATAAACCTTCCCTTGTGAGACCGGGGCATCCCCTCTAGACAACCATACTTTCCCTCCTTCGGAGCCATACCTTCCCTACTCAACAATCTCGATCAATAATTTTACTCATTCTGAGTAATCTTTCGACCATTCCAAACCTTCATCTTCTCGTTTCAAGAATCATTCATCTATTGTGAGTAGACGTTTACTCTTTCTGAGTAGTCATTCATCCATTCCGATCAGTCATTTTCTCATTTTGAGTATTCTATCATCCATTTCTCTAATCACATAATCGTTTTCCCCATCCAAATCCCCTGAACTTCATCTCGGGTTATTATCCAAATTGACCTAACTGTCTGATCTAATCATCATCATCAACATCCTCTTAGGATTGTTATCCATCCTAAGTCAATGATCATTGTCGGCCCAATCGGTCCATTTTCAATCTCAAAGTGAATTAATTGCCGCAATCATTCATTCATCCTTTCATTCGATCAATCAATATCCTACATAAACTAGGGTAATCTCTGAATGGGGTTTATAATCCCTTCCATCATCCTCTCCAATCCAATCGCATCCCTATCCAATCACCTTCAACCCAATCAATCTACTTCCATCTCAAAGCAGATTCAGTGTCTTAATCATCCTTTGATAATCCAATCCTGTCATAAAAACCAATCCCATATCATCATCCAATCATCCTAATCTGAGCTTTAATCCAACTCTAACCTTAGCTTGACCTAAATCCTGATTTGAGCTTTAGTCCATTCCCATCCAAAATCTTTGATCCATCTTCTTTATCCTTTCATCATTATGAATCCTTATCCTCCATCAATAGTGGTTAAGGGAAACCCTAATTACTTTGACAACGATAATGAAAGTCTTGTTGATCAAGAAGAATGTGAGATAGATTCCCTTGACACTATCATTGCTAGTAAGCTTTCTCCACCTACTTGTCAAAATCCAATCACCCCTTCAAGCTATCATGTTATGTCTTCACCCATGTGCCTAATCATGCTCCTTACAATACCTTTGACAAGGGATACCCATCATATCCATCATATCCTTCATCTACATCGTCCCCTTATCCAACACCCGCATCCTCTTATCCTAGTTTTCCATCACAATACCCCCATCCTAATCCCTCGTCCACATACTCCTATCTCAATCCTTTATCCGCATATAATCACTACCCCGAGCTTCCATACCAATCTACTCACCCTAATCTTACATTCACACCTTCCTATCCTAATCCAACATCCACACCAACCTATCCTAATCTAACATCCACATCTGCTTATCCTAATCTAACATCCGTAGTTCCCTATCTCTTGTTTTAGCCATCTCAATCTTCCCATCCTAATCCACCATCCTCACACCCTTACTACAATCCACTACCCACATCCTCGTGTCCTACTTCACCATGCCAATACCCCTATCTTAACCCTTCATCTAATCTTCATCCTCCATCTATTCCCAGTCTTGCATCCAATCCCATTCTCCTATATAATCCTAGTCCACCAATTCCTAGTCCTAATCCCCCACTAATCCATAATCCCTCATCCACTCCTACCACACCATCTCAGCCTGGAGTATGCAAGTCTCTCATTTCAGAATTTCTCCAAGGAATTATAACAAAGAAGACATCTCCCACTCCACACCTCGAAGTCTTGGAATCATTCCATCCGAACCCATCATCCACGATCATTAGTGACGAGGCCCTTCTCCACCCAACACCTATCATTGATGATACCACCCCTCGCACCACTCAAACCATCAAAACCATCGCATCCTCCGAATCCACTGAGCCCCCATCTCCTACCATCACATCTACTGAATCCATTGAACATCCACTTCCTACTCCAAGAGTTGTCGAACCCATCGATGACACGCAAATTCAATCCACTTCTCCTACTCCGAGTGTCACTAAAATCCATTCTGATGACTGCATTGAATCCTCCATTCCTCCATCCTTCCCACTTAAAGATTCCCATGAAGACTCCATTATCATGCCTCCAGCACATGATGAGTCATGCCAAGAGCTTTATCCAAAGCATCCCAACATATCCCCTTCTCTAGATCAAGATCCTACCATCCCATCTAGTCCACCTCAAGATCACAATCCCCTATCCAATCCATTACATGATCCCCTTGTCATTCAAGATTCCACCGCTCCATCTCCTTCTCCATCTCCATCGCATGATCCCACTACCACAAATCCAGGTCCTATCATATCCACTAATCCTTCTCCTGATACCACCCATCCAAATGTTTCTACCCCATCATCTCCCTCTCATAATTCCCCATCATCACCTAAAACTGCTATCCCTACACTACTTGCATATCCCCTTGGTACTCTCACATTCTTCCATGGTGGCCTCCTTACAGAAGAAAAGCATAGTGTATTTACCTCCCATCATCTTCCACCTAATAATGGAATCGCATCATGTTTTCAAAATAACACAAATCCTATCCTAGATCGCATGCTCAAGAAAATGAACTATCAAGGAAAAGGTTTAGGCCTTCATGAGAAAGGTATTTTAGAGCCCATCCAAGTCAAAGAAAAAATTTTCATGCAAGGTCTTGGACCTATTTCCCAAGACTTACAATCTAAAGATGTTAGTACAACCTCTCGACATCCTCAATGAGCCTTCTCCAAAAGAAGTTCTGGCTCTTTCCATCTCTCTGCCAGATCATATGCTTCCATCCCTCCTCTATCGTATCGCCTCAAAACAACCGTTCATATTCCTCCTTCATCTGCTCCATCCATTTTGGGTCCTTACATCCCTCTGTTGTGCCCTTAGCACACACGCCCCGTTCGGAATGGGGACCCTCTTTTCTTTCGCCTCATCGGGTCTTTTGGGGCTACCTCATTTTTTGTGCCCCTCTTTTTTGATGTTTCGCATGATCGATGTTTCCCTAAAGTTTCATCATAAGTCAATCATGCCTCCGCTTTTGGGTTTTCTGCTGCCTTTCGGGGCCTCGAGGGGTCACTTTGGTATTTTGGCCCTGACTGCCTTGGGCCCCTCTGGGCCCGGTCATCCGGGATTCCCTTATCGGGCTTCCCCTTTGCATTTGCCACCCTTTGTGGCATTCCTTGGGCACCTTTCCGCTCCGCGGGGCTCGCCCTACCGTCTTCCGTTTAAAATTCGACGAAGATTTCCCAGGCGGCACCTTCCCCGTCGGGTCTCGGGCCCCGGAAGTCCACCTCCGGACTTCCACCCCGGGGTCACCGTCTACGACGGCAAGCCTCTGGCGTCCACCTGCGCCTTGGGCCCCGGGCTACTCGCCGCTGCCGTTGCCTGATCAATAGAAAACCTTGCAGGGGCCGTCACCTCACGCCTTCCCGGCTGCCAAGTCCTAGAGCTCCCGCCGCCGCCTCCAACCTAAATTTCAATTCCACCAACTTTTGCGCGGTCGGACGTGCATTAATTACTGGTATTAATGGCGGTTGGGGTATATAATGCCCAACTCGCTAGTCATTTTCACAATCCAGATTCTAGGGAATTACAAAAGACAGCATCAGGAGCCCACTGCCTTCAACTGCAGCGTCTCGATCGTCACCATCAAGCTCACTCCGACGATCCCCGGTAGACCTCACGCCTCACCATTTAGTGTTTCTGAGGTAGGCCATCCCCATTTGCCCTCCCATCCTTTTTCATAATTTTGAGGGATTTAAGTAATTGAATAATTAATTAAAGTTGCATAAAATTGAAGAACATCGAATTGCGCCCATAACCCATGTCTTGGAATTTGCCAAAACCTATCGGAGTCGCCCTCGCCACCGATCTGGAACTTTTCGGTCATGCAGCTATTCTCGGCGCAGTGCAATCCGCTACCCAGGGTCTGAACCCCGTCTTTGTCGTTAAACTCAAACTCCAAACTCTTGCCAATGGCAACCCTCCTCCCCGGGCTCGGTCAGTCGGATTTCCTCCCTCAGGTTTCCGTGCGCCTTTCGCCACCCTCGAGCTACCCATCCTTCCCGCCTCCCCGGCTGCCGAGTCCCGATGCTAGCTCCGCCGTGAGAATCTGAAGCTCCTCCTATGCCCTTTGACCATCCCGGGCCCGAACCCCCAGAGCTCCGCAGAAGGCTCGCCCTTTTTTTGAAACTCTTGGCGGATTTAATCCATCCTCGTCACCTTAAGGCTCCCGGCCTCGAAATTCCTTACCGACTTTTCCGTTGGCCCCGTTGTGCACTCTCTGGGCACTAACGACGGTGCTTTCCGGTCCCCGGGGCCCGCTTTCCGCTTGGCTATCGGGCATTGTTTTATCGTTCAAACGGCCCCCGCTTCTTCGGGCTCTGGCTTTCGGACTTCCATATTCAGAGGTATGTCTCTCGCCTGTCGTCCGGCGCTCCTCACCCATCCGCCCCACTTCTGGGACCCGATCCTCCATTTTCCATCTAAACTTGTCGAACTCACCTGCCGCGTGGCATTCCAAGCCCGGCCGTCTAGATTTCCATTCCCGGAACTCCGTGACGGTTCCACCATCGTCGACGGCAGACCCCTGCTGGTCCCCGCCTCCCAGGCCCTGGGAACATCCTCGCCACCATCACCTGAGCAATGCAAATATCTTACAGTGGCCTCCAGCTCTCGTCTTCCTGCCATCCGGGTCCTGGGCCGCCCTTCGCCTCTACCGTTCAAATCATTGCTGAAAATATCACGGTGGCCGGCGCGCTGCATCCTCCTGGCCACCGGGCCCCGGAGGTCCAAATGCCACCGGGCCTAAATGGCAGACCTCATGACGGCCCTCCTTTGGCCTCCCGGACCCCGGCTGTCAGACTTCTGCCTCTGGATTTCCGCCTCCTGTCCACCGTTGCCAGTTGCCTTCTCCTGCCTGCTTTCCAGCTTGAAACCTCTGGTGCCCCTTTGATCCACCCAAACAAGCTCAAATTCAGAATCTGACTTTGACCCACATCCTGAAATTGGCTCTTCTCCATCATGAGCCCCTCGAAGCATTGAAATTTAGCCAAAGGGGGGGTCCCCAACTAACTTTTGAGTGCGTTTTCCCTTTCTGACAGCATTCCTGCCAGGGAAATCCAGCCCTCCGAGCCCGGATTGTCCTAATGCCCTGAAACAAAGATCGATAGCATCTGGAAGCAAGATTTATGATGTACTTGATTAATTATTTAGATGATATGCTCAAAATATGGACTAACGTAATTACTTTCGATGATTGTTGTGCTGACTTTGCCCTTATTTGCAGAATATATGGAATCGGCTGCAGGAACTTCAGGGGCCTCCGCCGAAAAGGATAAGGGCAAGAAATCAGGGAGAGCCGCTCAGGGAAAAGAAGATAAAGATCAGATGAAGTTTCAGTTCCAGGGTGAGCCGCTCCAGTCAAAGGTCTCAACGGACTGGAAGAAGATCTCAGATACAAACATTGGTCAGGTAGACATAGATGAGTTCACCCAAAGGGTCAAGGTTAACCCTACCATGAAGAACACCAGACTAATACAATAGAGTGGAATCGCCAAGGCTGCCGATTTTCCTTCCTCTCTCATAGCACCCAAACTAGTGATGGCTTGCTGAGAAGCTTATCAAACAGACACTAGAACAATTGTGGACAAGGAAGGGAACATCCTCGCGGACATGTCGCCAGAAGGGATTACCAAAACATTCCACATCCCCACATTCCCACATATGGAGGTCCCCACTTTGGAACAGTGTCAAGCGGCGTGGGATGCCAGTCCGTTAGGGTGCAAGAAGTCTTTTAACCTCTACTGGCTTAAGGAGAAATGGGGCAGTGCTGTGAAGGTTCCCCAAGAATTGTTCCGTAGCAACTTCCACGAAAACTATCACGACCTGGTAACTATGCTCAGCAGGGTCATGGGTCTCTCAGTGGTTGCCTACTTCCAGGAGTGGATGGCTTACTATATTAAGCAGATCCTGTGGGGGAATGAGGACGTTAACACCAAAGTATCATTTGACTAGGGAGGCATCATCAACAACTGCTTCCATGAACAATTCATCAATGTCAAGAAAAGCTCCAAATTCTATATGACCTCCTACCTAGTATACTCCCTAGCAGGTCAAAGACAATATAGCGGGTTGTTTGTAGCACCCAATCAGGGGCACAGGCGAGGGCTCAAGCCTTTTGACAAATATCCTCAACTCCAATACCGCAACTTTAAGAAGGAGTACTGCCGGGTCAATGACGTCTTCATTGGCCATATCATCAGATTGATCACCGGAGACTTTGAAAGGAGAGTCTCCCACAGCACCAGGGTGCTCTTGAAGGAATATGCCTTCCTATTCATCCAGTTCCCCAAGTTCACCTACATCCGGGCTCAGGGATTCACAGAACGGCCAAACAAGTTGCCGAGGTACCCAAATGATAGGATCATCCTCCTAGAGCTTTCTCGACAACTCCAACATATCCAGGCCGTCTTCGGAAACAAACATGTAGCATGGATCCCCTATCCCATGACCCTCAACCAGGGTATGTACTAGTTACAGACTTCTCAATGTGCCAGCAATTCCGAGAAGGAGCTCAAGGAATATAATTTTGAATGGTACACGGCTCGCCCATGGATGGACCCACATAGCCATGTTAGGAAAGCGCTAGGGCCGGCGTACACCCACCAATACCATATTGAAGACTTCTGGGCAGATTGCAAAGACAACAAAGAGGTACGCATGAGGCACTACATGCGCATGACCATACAGTTCCTAAGAAAAGTACAACCATTCCAGGTACCGAACCAGCTCGAGGAGGATGAGTCCACGATAATGCACCCGAGGTACCCTGCGGTTGCCAACCTACCAATACCATCAATTGACTGGGACGAGCAAGAGGTCGACGACCTAGACACCATCACCCAGCCAATCATAACTCGCACTAGGGAGTGGGTCAATGGGCAGGTGGCGCTACTGAAGCAACAAGGAGTAGTTCTAACATATGAGGCGCTCAAGAGTGAACCAAGTGCCACGGAGGACGTTACTGCCACCACATCAGCTGGTGAGACTTCCAAGTCTCCCCCGTCACCAGGTCTCAAAAGAGAAAAGGAACGGAGACAACACAATCTACAGACCCCAAAGAGCAAGCAACGAAAGAAACGAGAGGCTCATCTCCCAAAAGGCTTAAGTAGACAGTGGCTGCAACAGGATTGCAGCCTACCTTGCTTCTCCCTGCCCCTTCTGGTGCGCCACCCGCCTCCCAGACCACGGTCGCCTCATCTCCGCAGGCGGTGGATATCTCTGTCCATCTTGCTCCCTCACCCCTAGCCGGGTCAATAATTGACGTCGACTCCTCTTCTGGCATGACCACTTCCCCTTCCTCTTCTACTGCTATGTCGCCCATTACATCACTCCCTCTGGCAACAATAGCATCGCCTGTTCCCCTTGCCACTATGCCCGAGGCCCTCGCAAAGCACATGCAGAGTCTTCCTCCTGAGCTTTCACAGATCCTGATGGACCCCGCTCTCCAAGCAGCCCTCGCCCAAGCCCTCGCAACAGCTCAGCCTTCACAACCGCCAACAGGGCCACCAGCCATGGAAACTACAATGCAAATCTTAGAGGATTTGGAGGAGCAGGAACGGGAAGCCTCGAAGCCCATAGAGGAGGAGGCCGATGAATATCATGAGCACCCCGAGTACGAGCACTGAACCATCGATAGGGTGGTCTATGAGGAGGAGGAGATGGGCTCTTTTGAGAGCGGAGATGAAGAAGATGGCTCGGGTTCCAAGGAGGTTATCCAAGCATTTGATGAGGACCTTAAGGAGGAGTCGGCACAGTAGTTAAAGAGCATTGAGGAGGAGGCTGAGGAGTCACCACATGATGAAGAAGGGCAGCCACCAGAAGAGCAGCAGATAAAAGATATCACCTAAGCCGAAACCCATGCTGTCAAGAGTCTCGAGGCCGAGGCTGTGGAAGAGAAGAAAGAAGAGGAGGCAGTGAAGGGAGACAGCCCCACTCGGCAATTGTCCACCAGGTTTCCCGTTAAACGCCTCGTGTTTTATCAAGACTCCGACGAAGACTAGGAGGATGCTACTAAAGAGAAGGAGGAGCCCCGAAAGGAAAAGGAGGCAGAAGTCTTGCCTCTAACTGAAAAAGGTCAGGGCAGCCATGATGCACCCAAAGATAAATCTGCCATGCTCGACTGGTTGGAGAAACAGCTTGAAAAGACAACCCTAGTGCTGAAAGACCCAAGGGAAAGATTGGAGGCCATCTTGGCTTGATCCCTAACCACAACAAAGAAGGAGAAGAAGCCTAAGGTCCGTTCCAAGATAACCATGGACGCTTCCGGCTCTCGAGCAGCACAAATAGCAAGGCCAACTGTTGGCCAAGCAGGGGTGAGTTACAACATCTCCACCATTGACTTAAGGACAACAACCAAGGAACAAAAGGTTGAACATCTAGAAGAATCGGTGGCCATGGTGGTGCACCTGATCAAGCAGGAAAAGGTCTCCAAGGATGAGCTCAAGGCGCAGGTTGCTGCCCTAACGGACTACATTCAGCAATGGTCCTCAGTGGACGACCTCCCCACTACCTCCATGGCCACACCGCAATTTCTCTCCAAGGAACAAATAGATAAACTGGAGAGAAGGAAGAACTTGGAGAAGACCACTGAGGATTGGTTCCGACAGGTTGCATACATTGGAAACATGGGAATCTGCAGGGCTGTGCGGATAGCCAACAAGTTCCTGGACCTGACTCAGTCCCTAGAGAGCACAGGGAGGCTCTGCACCAATTTTCCTGCTATCTACGACTCCACCTTCCCGAGAATTGAAGTCATCCTTCAGATGCCGGAGAGCACATGGGAGAAGAAGCTAGAGCTGAAGATAGAGGACCATTGGCTGGTGGATGTATGGTGCAGGGACCTCATCAACCGGAAGGAGAGGTTAGAGAAAATCCTAGACAAGGTGGATCTAGATATTGAGTGGATTAAAGAAATCTGGGTGGAATGCGCCGAGTATCTCAAGCTGATGACGGGCTATGATATGCCCACAGTGCAAATGGATGCCGAAAAGATCAGGCCATACTTTGAGGAGAAGATGAAGGATGGGATAGCTGGAGAAATTACAACGGAGTTCCTGAGTTTTTCTACCCGCGCCTTCGATCGATCAGAGCTATTCAGAGACCAAGGCTCGAAGTATGACGAGGATTGGAAGCGGCTGGAAGAGAACGCTAAAGAATGGAGCTACCAGGCGTTAAGATGCGAGATCGTCAAGATTGACAAGCTCCAGGCCGTCATCCTCAAATATGTAGAAGACGTAGCTTCCGAGGAGCAAGAGAATAGCCCAACCAAAGAGGAAGATCTCCCTGAAGAGTAGCTACAGCCAAGAAAACAACGATTAGCTACAGGACAAAAGAGTAATAGTGCCATCCACTAGATGACGAAATAGGGAAGAGACAAAAAATGTTTTTAAATTGTAAATCTATTTGGGGGTAAGTGAAACCCTATTTTGTAATGAATCTTGGCCACATAATGAGAATGAATCTTGGCCATTCATTTAACCTTTTGGAAACTATAAATAGAGCACTCCCCTCATTTGCAAAAGTGAGAGTTGAGTTGTTGTAAAGGCATGCTGCAGAAATTTATAAGAAATATCATTGACTTGGTGTATTTCCTTGTTTTCTCTCATGCCATTTGATTCATTCTCCAATTTCACATGTTTAGCTTAGATCTTATTGCTGTTTAGTTAGCTGTTTACTATATTTGGGTAAATTTTAGGAATGTTGTTGGGTGATTGTGAAAATTCCTGCTTTATTGATGATCCCTTAGTCCATACTTTTTTGTTGTCTGCTGAAGGTAGATAGCTGTGCAAAGTTAGCCTGGATATTATTTGAAGTTGTTCCAAACATTCATTCTTAATTCATGCATGTATGTGGTGGATGAAGGATGAAATATCTGCAGCCCTTAGAAGATAGCACAATTTCCATGATACTGTGAAATCCTTGGTTAAGTGGGATATTGTTTTGAGAAATTTTTCATTGCAGGAACTCCATTGTCACTATTCATTGCAAGCTTTAGACTTAGGAACTTTTCCTTCCCTTCGCTCTTTTTCCACTTTTTAGAAACTGAACAATACCAAGGTTCATTGCACATTGTAAAGCCAAATCTAACAACTAGATGGAGTTCAAGATTGCTGTTTTAACCTACAGCCAACACATAATTGCCTTTATCCTAAGAACTTCATTTCGAGATTCAACTTCATGCTTTATGTCCATACTTTGTATTTTTTGTAAGACCGCCTTGTGATTCCAGCAAATCACATCAAACTACTGAGGTATTTGAGCACTGTCATGACCTGACATCCGAGAGACCTTGGGATAGTGTTCTGCAATTCGATTGTGGGAGATTGTCTTTCAAGAGAGGTAGTGCACCTATGCACTGCCTGTGTTGAGAAGTGCATAAAAACACCATCAACACCCTCCATCCACCATCTTCTGTCCTTCATCTACTCCATCCATCTTGGGTTTGTATATTCAATGATCACCTCCTCCATCTCATCCTTTCATCCATCCAACACCTATCCATGTCATCCATCATAAACATCCCTCTTGCATATCCCATGATCAGGATCAACAAAGGCACATACCTATACATCCTCCATCTACAAATAATCCTCATCATCCTACCTCCATTGCTCCACATCATCCATCTCCTCACACCCATCCTGTTGCTACTAAAAGCACTTTGGATGCTAGCATGAAAATACATAAATCCAAACATCCACATGAATCTAAAGCTCCCCATGTCCCCTCTAAAGAGCATACACATCAAGGATCGAAGGTCCAACCAAAGGATCGATTCAAGACAAGGTATAAGATTCCATTTGTTGCTTTTATTTTGTGTTGAATCCAACTAGGATAATCTTGAGGTGTAGGTTTTTTTTGGTGTTATTTTGCATTACTTTGTTTGTTGCTCATTTTCTAATGCTTATATTCGACCTATCATAGTTGGAAATGATTCAGGTAGCAGTGAAGTCATCTCTGCCTCAATCTAAATTGCTTGGAACTCATTAATGGTCCCAAAAAGTGTCTCAAAATTCAACCACATGGCTTGAAGAGTGAGCAAAGCATCAAGGTGAAACAAAAGACTGTCTGAAACGTGCATGGATAGAAAACCCATAGCTTCATCCATCTTGTTCCTGTGCTGAAGAATCTCAAAAGAACACTGCAACTAAGGCTGAACCTCATCTAAACAAGACCACAACCCTTGTGACTTGAGAATCCTCACCATGCAAGACTTCCAGGTGTGATAGTTGTGTGATGTGAGTAACTCAACTAAGGAGTCTGCCATGAAACCCTGCACCTGTACCTGCTTGTGTTTTTTTTATTATTATGTGATCTTTCAGAATAGACAAAAGATGCAGAAGGGTTTGATTGTTTTGAGAGTTTTGGTGTTTTGGTTTTCTGATATAAATAACATAAAGCGAGAAAAAAACACCTTCCCCACAAAAGATAAACCCAAACCCTCTTACAAACTGAGAAAGAGGAAGCAATGCATAAGCAAAAAAAGCTTCAAAACAAATTCTCGTGTACCTAATGCAAATTCTAAGAAATAAGATCATAGATATGAATAGAGCATACTGAGAGCTTTCCAATGCCTATTCATTTTTGAAAAAAGGAGTCTGTTTGCACCTATTATGGCCCCAGAAATGCAGAAAAACAACCCCACTTTGACTGGAAAAAAATATAGTCAAACATAAAATATGGAATAAATTACTAGTACCATGGCATCTGACATGGAATTAGCTTTCCAACGATATCTCGTTTTTGAAAAACCAACACTGTATGCTCAAAATGTCAACATTTTACTAAACATGCTCATTTTGGCTTTATACCAAACATTTTATTAATTTGAAGATTAAAAAATTAATAAAATATTCAGCTGTACCTTCATGGCATGAAAATCGAGGTAGCACATAAATCAAAGGGCATGAAAATCAATGCCAAATGGCACAAAAATTGAGGTAGTTCAAAATTGATGCAGTCACCAAAAAAAATATTGCATGAAAATTGAGACGTTCATACAGATCTGTACAATTGTACGGATTTTTCTAGCCACTGTTTTGAGATTCCCCAAAAAAACTAAAAAATCAATTTTCAGCAAACCCTATCATATTGTATATGAAAATAGGGGTTTTTGGGTCTCTTGAGCACAACCATGAGGTTCGTTTTGCCCTAGAATGCACTGTTTGAGAGATAGAAGTCAAAATTTCTTAAAAAATGATGGAAAACCCCTCTGATCTGGCAAAAAAAATTGGAATGAAACCCTTGCATAGAAGAAAACTCTGTAAGCTAATATCTTGACAAAAATGAACAAGTAGCCATAGATCTGAAGCTTTGATACCATGTAGAAGTTGAGAAAATACAACTTCATAGGAGCCCAATGATCTCTGCAAGCTAAGAATACCTATTACAGGGAGAAGCATAGAGAAACAACACATAAAATAGTAAAATGCTCAAATATGTGGAGCTCTGTATTTACCAATGTGTAAAGGAATAATTGATACAAAAGAAAAGTTTCAACCACATATAGGTCAAAAAAACCTAAAATGGAAAACCCTAGGCTTGCACATTCATAATTAATAAAATAATTAATTATTATGCACCTAATCTTAGCTTAAGTGTAAAAGAGATAAAAGGAACTTTAATTAATTAAAAAAATATTGTTTAATTAACCAAATAAATAGCCAATTACTCTAACAGAATTAGGGTTCAATTAGGGTTAGAGTTAGCATTCAATTAGTGTTATGATTAGGATCAAGTTCAAGTTATAGTTAGGGTTCAATTAGGCTTATTTTAGTTAAGTTTACAATTAGGGTTTAATTAGAGTTAGGTTTATGGTTCAATTAGGGTTAGGGTTAGGGTTCATTTAGATTAATTGTTCAAATAGGGTTCAATTAGGATTTAATTAGGGTTATGATTATTGTTTAATTAAGGTTAGGGTTAATGTTAAGTTAGGATTAAAATTATTAATCTAGAATAAAACTTGGAGCTAAGACCTTAGGGCTATGGTAAGTGGTAGGGTTAGGCTTAAATTAAGGTTCAATAAAGGGTAGGGTACAATAAGAGTATAATAATATTGGTTAATTTTTAAGTCATGACCATGCTAGATGCCAATTTGGTTTAAAAGACCCCTTGTCAAAGCCCACAAGGCATTTATTTCTATATACCTTATATATTGTTTATATTTTTTATCATTGTGTTTGACCTCACAAAAATACTTCAGAGTAAAGTACACCTTGCAAATCCACCTACACCTAGAGAACCATTCAATCTGTCAAAATTTGACTATTATTTTGGAATGATTATCAAATTAGATATATCTAAAGCCTTTGATAAGTTGACTTGGAAACTTCTATACTACATATATCTCTTGTCAACTTCAACTAGGGGAGTACTAATTGCATAATGAATTGTGTTCTTTTTCAATTCAATTAATCATCCCCCATAAGGTCTTCTTCACCAAGTAGGGGATTAAGTTAGAAAGACCTATTATCATGTATTTTTTCCATCAAAATGGAAGAGGCCCTTAGTATAGAACTTATACTATCCAGTATGTTACAAAAATTTACATGAATACTAATTCTAGCAACACAAGCTAGTACATACAGTTTGTAGATGTTACCTAACTTACAAGATAGATAAGTTTCTAGAGGAGATGTAAATAAAGACAAATTTTCAATTTGTTTCAGTGCCTAGTGTGGAGTATCCAAAATTTATTGTTAATTTTGAATCTAATATTGACATAAATCATTGAACTAAGACTGATACTACTATTCTAATTCACTATCGATAATTATTGGACCTATGTGTAAAATCTGGATATTTGTGTTTGACTGCAAAGAGTTATCTCTTGTGATTTATCAACAAATTATTATTTTTGTTTGTGGGATTGTTACACAAGACAATATATTTATGCATTTCTTGTAGAGTCTATTCCAATTGATCATAGCAAAAGAACTTCCAATTTTGAAAAGAATATAAGATAGAACCAAATTGCAATGAAAATCCCAAACAAATATTGTCAAGAATGCATCTCATTTAGCTTTTATTCAATATTTCTCTTTATGTCTATGATTTCCTAAAGTTTGTCTAATCATCCAAATAAAACATTGATAGATATGTAACACATCTAGTGCTCTCATGCCCTAGTTCATCATATTTGATAGAAAGCATTTCCATCTAGAGACGACCTTAGAATTTGGTTATGACTTATCCAAAGATAGTGATGTCGACAAAATTTCAAATGAGATAAGACAATATGGAAGCTAAGGGTATACACATCAATGTTTAAGTTAAAAAAATTAATACCCTAGACAAATATTAGTTCACATAGTGATGAGTCTATAGTACAAAATTGTGAATCTAGATGGTAGGCTTATAACTGCACTATCCTAGAAATGAAAAAGCATTGTGTGGTCACCTTGAAAAGAATAAAATAATTTGAATCATCAATTTCTTGAATCATTATGGTTGAAACTTATTTAATGTGTCTACCACAATATTGAGTAAAAATTTTCACATTAAGAGTAGGTTCTTTAAGGGTAAAAAGTTTGCAAACGAAAGAGTAGCATCAAAATTTGAGCTACAAAGGATAATTTAAAATTTTATATGGTTATTTAAAGTACTAAAAAAATTTGCTTGAGAATTAGTTGTGCTAGACTTTCAGCTTACACTTTATTTTGAAGGTAAGGGACAACAACAATAACAGTTAAATGTCTTAAAACAAATTTGTTAGACAAAATGGGTAGATTTGAATTTTCATAGATCACTTTTTACTTACTCTACAAGAAATATCTTAATCTTTATTTTCAACTGGAAAAGGATTTGGAAAAATATATATCTATAAATTTATAAGTATAGATGTTTAGTCTATAAATAAATACACATTAATTAAGGGTGGACTGCATTTTCTCTTCTTAAAAAAGCATTTGACACGTGTGCCAAATTTCGTTCATGGTGATTGGCTAAAACCTAGTGTAGTACTAATTGATATTGACTCAAATGTAGTAGAGATATGGCACCTTCTAACTGCCTTTCTCAAAAAAAGTTTGTAAGTAAAAGATGGTTAATATATAGCAAATTAAAACTATTGCTTCCACTTTTTTGCAAGATCCTAGTGCTAAAAGAGAATACCAATTAGTCAGTCATGTTTCCTATGAAGAGGCTTCAACAATAGCTTCATTTGAAATTAATCCTCTAACTTGTGGTCTTGGTCCAATGACTATTGCAATGCTTCTGTCCACTACTCTACAATTAGCAAAATGGGCATATGGGTTCAATTGAGATTTTTGATGTTTGATCTAGGCCTTTTGTAATACACTTCACATTATAAGTTTTATGAGGCTTATAAATGAGTTATCTATTACTGAATGGAATAAAAAGACCATTTTCTATCGTAAGACATTTTTGGAGACATTAGGCACCTATAAGAGGACTTGGGACTAAATGCTTTCATTTTCGTTTGTTCAGAAAACTATAAAATTTAAGCAAGTTGGTTATACATGACTCTATGTGCAATGAAAGTTCTAAAGATCTCTACTTTTTTAAAGAGGATCTTTTATCATTTATGCTAAATGGTTAAGGAAATCTTTGAATTCATTAATATTTACATAATGCTGACAACATGTAAATTGCCCTTTCTTCATGGCCTAAAAGCACAACTAAAGCATCTCAAAATTTTCAAGTGAGCAAAATTATTTTCTTATAAGTGTCATTTTCTAATGGAAGACAAAGTTGACTCTATCAATGATCAAATTCCTAAATTCAGGTGACAACTAGTTTATCCTAACCAATTGTTCATAAAACACAACAAAAAAAACAAATACAAATAAAACTATTCTAAAACTTTTTGGCAAGAACTTCCCCGCTTTGCAGTTCTTGTGTTTATAATGCAATAAATAAATATGATATCTGATTTTTTCATACTTTTTTTTTTTTTAACTATGTCAGTTTGTCCATGATATAAATTATAAAATTTTTAATATAAATGTGGGCATGATATTATAATATAATATAATATAAGTTATAAACTAATTTAAATTATAAACTAATATATATAATATATTATACTATAATATTTTATTATATATATAATATATTATATTTATTATTATAATATATTATAATAACATAATAAATATATTAATATATAATAATATAATACATAAATAATATATCTATTTTTTATATGATTTCATATTGCAAGTTTTTGGACCCCCATGATCCTACATAGACTTAATAGGCTAAAGAGGTCTTGAAGGATATTACCTTGAGAGAAAAAAAGTGTATTTTACCCTAAAAGTTCAATAACGTAAGCTATCATTGTGGCACATGAATCCATACACACAATAAGAAGGATAAACATGGAGAGAATGAGCATCAAACTTGATACACATAAAGTGTATGATTTGGAATATATGAAGTTTCTTTTCCAAAATATTAGAAATGTTTGGATTCAACAAAGACTAGATACAATGGATAAAAGAATGTATATTACACCTAAGCTTCTCTATTCTAAACCCCGTATGGTTTCTTCCAAGCTTCAAGTGGAATTGGACAAAGGGATCACATATCCCCCTTCCATATCATAATCATGGTAGAGGGAAGAAAGATAAATGAGCCTAGAATTCAAGGATAATGGAAAGGAGTAAAAGTAACACCAAATTTGGAACCAAAAACTCACCAACAATTTTATAGATGACACAATGCTCTTTGGGGAACAAGATGAAAGGAAGCAATAAAAAATTAAAAAAAATATTAGAGAAATATTTCTTAGCATCAAGGAAAAGAAAAAACTAAACAAAATTAGATATTTTTTTCCTTAACATAGCCCTATAGAGACAAAGAGATATTTCCGAGATATTAGTTCTAAAAATGGAAAGGTTTCTTGGAAAAATTTTGGGTATCCCACTTTTTGCAAGAGTTAATATAACCAATGGAATTAGTTGATTAAGAGTTACACTAATATAGCAAGCACATGGAAAGGGAAGTGGTTGACATTGGAAGAAAAAAAATGAATGATAATTTAGGTAGTAATAGGAGCAATACCAATTTATTCCATGTCATGTTTGAAGCTTCCAAACAAACTGGGAATGAAAATAGAATAGATAATGAGGACCTATTTTTGAAGTGGAAGATTAGATAAAAAAAGAATATTGTTAATTGCATGGGATAAAATATGCCTACTACAGAAGGCAAGGGGTCTAGGATTGAGGAAAATACCACTAATGAAGATGGCATTAAGGGCTAAAATAGTATGGAATATATACATTAGAACCAACAAAGAGGGGCTCAATTTCTACAAAATAAGTATTTAGATACATCAAATCTAACTAGGATATTAATGGTAAGCAACCCTCCTACCAACTCTGTAATTTGCACTTTCATAGTACCTTGTACAACAATTATAACTAAAGACATAACATGGAATATAAAACTAGGAAAAAAACTTCCTATTGGGGAGATTAATTTGATGGGCATGAAACACTTTCAAACATCCAGAACCTAGAAGAAATCAAGAGGGCTTTGAAAAATTCATGGAGGTGGAAAGTTAAAGACTACATGGTAAGAGAAGAACCCAAGCAAAAAACAAAGTGGAAATGGAAATACATCACTGATATCAATGCACCACATAGCCAAAAATAAAACTTGGAGAAAATACTAGCAAATATAAGCGTGTGGATCTTGGAAGATGAAGATGAAATCAAATGGTGTGGAGCTAGGCTAGGAATATATTTGGTGAAGCTTGGATACAAGCTCAAAGACATCACCGAGAGAAAAGAAAACTTAACACAACAAATGTGGAGAAATAAGTCTCTTCAAAAGGCAAGGGTATTTGCATGGACACCAATCCAACACAAAACATTGACTAGAGACAAACTAAAGAAAATCAATTTCCAGGGGCCACATAGTAGCATCTTATACAAAGATGAAGAAACAACATTCCACTTTCTACTAGGATGCAAAAAATAGAATACTACTTGAAGAATATAATAAATAAGTTGGGATGACAAAGCCTAATACCAAGCAATCTAAAAACATTGTTCAACATGTGGCTTGAGCTTAAGAAAGGAGTAGCTTTCTTGAGCATTTGGATTGTATCCCCTTCTGTTATCATTTGGGAATTATGGAAAGAGATAAATCAAAGAATTCTTCAAGGAAAAGATATGTTGAGAGAGTTTTTATTAGCGAAGATAGATTCAATGATAGCAGAAATAGCGAATAGGGAATCTAGAAATAAAAATCTAAAGAAGAGTATATTCATATTAATATGGGATGAGAGGATGAAAAAATTGGCATAGTCTATTCATTCCCCCGTTTATGGGGCCAAGCAAGTTAATATTTCCATCAATATAAGGAAAGATGTCAAATGGACTCCCCCTAACGAAGGGTGGATCAAAATCAATTTTGAAAAAGCAACAAAAAGGAATCCAAGAATGGATGGGCTTGGATGCAAATCGTGAAGGGAAATTTTTACTCATGGCAAGAAAGAGATTGGGAAATACAATTAACGATGAAGCCAAATTCTAAGCAACGCTACTAGGTGATGAAGGGAATCAAATTCAAAAATTGTAAGGTGCATTTAGAAGGACGCTAATAGATATTGATAAATTCTATGAATTCGAATAGATAAAACATTGAATTGGAAAATAAACAAGTGGTTAAAACAAACAAAAGAAGCAATTAAAAATTTCAAAGACTATACAGTGTCACATGTACTTAGAGAAGCCAATGAGGTGGTGGATGATGTAGCAAAGACACTGCCGAAAATGACTAGGGAGGAAGTCGAGATCAACACATTAATTGCTTGACATGAATTTTGTAAAACGGTGGCGAATAAAAGGACAAAATGAGCCATTGGATCAAGCCTCAAGGATTTGAGTGAATAATGGGAAAGTATGTGACATGAGGGGAAGTATGAAAGTAGCCAAAACAATAATAACCTTTCGCCTTTAAATCATACCAATAGATGGAAGAAACGACATAGAGACATTTGCACTACCAAGATGGATACAATGATTTTCATGACAGCAAAAAAGTTATAGATGGCCTTTTATGGCAATATATTGGAAAGGAAGATGATAAAGTCTTCAAAACAAGAACTAGAATTGAACTAGAATGGTGTTGGGGGAAGTCTACATGGAGGGAAACGGTAAATATCATATATCAATACAGATATTGCCCTGATGTTTTTGGTAATGCTTCTTGACGCAGAGGAAGAGGAAGGCATGGTAAAGAATATGATGTCTCGACTGGTTTGGTCTTGCTTGTGCAATGGACTGAAAGGTTTTCTACAACATACAAACCTCAGATGACGACTGGTGTTGAATGGAAGAATGTGTCCAGAAATTGGGACAAGACAGAGCACCCCTCTCATTTTGTTCATTGTCTAGGGTGTGGGGATGGACATGGCAACACAAAAAAATCAAGAAAGGATGGGGATAAACGTCCTCAAAGCATGTGTGGAGGGGGTTGGAAAGGTGACAAAAAATGGACTTTTTCCCTGGTACACAATGTAGGGAAGAAAGAGACAAACACGAAAGGAGGAGGCTAGAATGGATATCAATCCTTTGTTCAATCTTATAGTATAATATTTAGAAATATTAAGCTAGGATAGTTATAGGGTGGTAGGCTTCCATGAACCTAGCGAAGTTAAGGGGAAGATTGAGCTATTTTTGTAGTACTGTCTCATTTTATATGTAAGGGCTGAAATGTTTCAAAGACCTCTACCCAATAACAGGGGCTAACTATGTATAATCTATTTCAAAGCAATAGATGAGTGTGACCCCAAGTACCATATTTGCTTATAAGAAAACTATACTAAAACATAAATTATGTCTTCAATTTTCATTTAATATTTTTTTAATTTATTAAAATTTATTTTTGTTTTAGTTTAATTATTAATTGAATGAAATTTTTTCTTGGTGCCGTGCACAACTGCTGCTCAAGTCTTGAATTTAGTCCTCCTCGGTTGTTATCATGTTGCACATGCAATTTATGTTTGACGATGAAGTGTCACAAGAAAAAAGATGAAATTGTATTGAGATGTATCTAATCTCTTTTTCCACTGGCGCATTTTTAACTGGCGCATTTTTAACCTTGCTGGTTGGCTATGTCAAGATTCTTATTAATGAATAAAGAAAAACTTGCAGCTGGTAGAGAAAATTGTGTCCACCCGGTTACGTGCGATGGCGAATGCAATGAATTGATCACTGCTGACGTATTAGCAGTGATCAATATGTATGGCTTATTTATATTGACTTTTATTGAAGGATTTAATTATTTATATTGACTTTTATTGAAGGATTTAAAGAGTGTATGGATCACTATTAACTAGATCAATATATTTTTTATTTAGAGTGAAGATAATAAAATTGTTATAAATTAGATCATGTGAAAAAAGTTTATCAGGCACAATTCTTGCAGCGAAAAAGGAGTTATAAATTGTAAAAAAGGTTTAATAAGAACATTATGAGTTTGTGTAAGAGAGATTTTTTAAATTATTATTTTTATATAAATAAAAGTTAATTTTAAATGTAAAAATATGATATGACAGGGACTTAAGCTGATTTATTTTGTGGTTTGAATTAAAACTCACTTTTGATATTTATTTCTGATTTTTATGGATACTATATGAAATTTGTCCTATCTGAAAAAAGTCATGATTTTATTGTCTCCTTACAATCTAGATAAGCATCATTAGTTCTAATATTCAAAACAATCTACAACAACTTTACACCTGATACTATACAAAAAATAATAAACATTTATATTATTTTATTGACCAAATATATTTAAGAATAAAAAACCATACCCAATTCATCCCTGCAACCTTTGGGATCTTGATAAACAGCCAAATTCGGACTTAAAGAGAATAACAAGATGAAGCACAACCCTTTATCTTTTACTCCTTGCAAAGGAACTTGTTTTTCTTAGTGAGTTGCCTAGAAATTATTGTTGAAATTGCACTCCATCAAAGGATAATTTTGTGGGTCTAGAATGAATTTATAGTCACACATTTATACTTATGTTTTATAATTCTCATAGCAATCAATAACATGATGATCAACAAATTTACTTGATGTGTAAATTTATGATCTACACTTTCTAAATAGTTAGCCACATGCAAATATTAAAAAGACCTTATTTAGAATTTTTGTTGCATTATAAAAAGTTTTTCCTTTGATTTAAAAAAATATAAATTGAATATTGAAAATATTACAAAAGAATGCATAAGTATTTAATTTTTTTACTATTTTTGCCTATATTAAAGTGTGTTTTAATGGTCACTCCTCTCTAGAATGGTGCATTCACAAGTGAATTAATATATTTTTTGGATTTTTTACAATGAATGTATTGAATGTATTTTAATGTCAAAACATAGCATCGAATTCTGTCAAATGTGTAATATGTCAACCCAAGGTAGTAGGGTGAAATTGTTGTAAAATTAGATAATAATCAAATCTAGGGGGGGAATGACTAAATGGAGGTAGGTGTATGAAGATATATGATAAGTAGGTAGACAAGGTGAATATATAAGAGATTGTGTGTAAATGGATATGGTAGTTTTAGATGTATAGAGATCTGTATTTGTAAATGAATAAAAAGGATAGGAGATGAACTAAGTTTTACACAAGATGATTTTTGTTTTTTACTATGTACATGTATTAAGACATTACTTCAAAATAGACACAAAATTAAATAAAAACATGCATGAAAATTTTACCATTACATTTTTATGGATACTGTATGAAATTTGTCTTATCTAAGATAAAATCTGAAAGAAAATTCACCATATTGTTGTTTCCTCACAGTCTAGGTAAACATCATCAGTTCTTATAGTCAAACAGTTGATAACAACTTTACACCTGATACTATACCAAAAATAAAAAACATTTATCTTATTTTATTGACCAAATATGTTTAAGAATAAAAAGCCATACCTAATTCATCCCTGCAACCACAGAGAGCATGACGAACAGCCAAATTCAGGCTTAAAAGAGAATAACAAGATGAAGCACAACCCTTTATCTTTTATTCCTTACAGAGGAACTTGTTTTCTTCCAACCCTTCTCCTCTTGTTGTTTTTATTGAACTTTCCTTCAATCATATGTACCTACGTAGGGCACAAATGTGATAATTCCTCAACATTCACCAATGGTAGCACCTATTCTGCAAACTTAAACCTAGTTATCCAAGATCTGTTTGTTAATGGACCTCAAAGTTCAGGGTTTAACACTTCTTCCCGCGGCCAATCTCCCAGTAAGGTCTATGGTCTCCTCCAGTGCACTGGGAATATATCAGCAGTGAGATGCTCAAACTGTGTGGTGGAAGCAAATAACAGTATTCAACAACTTTGCGCCAATGACAGAGGTGGGAAAATATGGTTGGATGACTGCTTCCTGCGCTATAACAACTATAATTTTATCTCAATTCTAGACACTAGCGGATTTCACTTGCTGAACACGCTGGATATTAATAGCAGCAAAAATGCTTTCGAGTCCACAACCACTCGCCTTCTGTCAAATCTGTCCGACAAAGCTTATATCCCTGCTAATAAGGAATTCGCCGCCGGATCAGTCAATTATTCTGCTTCGAGAAAGTTATATGGTTTAGTTCAGTGTTGGGGAGATATATCAATACAAGATTGAAGAACATGCTTGGTTACAGCAAGGGCAAATCTGAGCGATTGCTGTTCTAAGAAACAAGGAGCACAGTTTCTGAGCGGGAGCTGCAAGGTAAGATTTGAGATATACAACTTTTTCGACTCTGCAAAGTCGCCCTCGCCCTCAGAAAGTAAGTATGTCCAGTTCCTTTTAAAATTAATATTATTTATTTGTACCATAATTCAATGGTTTCAGCGAGATTTTAAACCATTTTTTTTAATATCAAAGCCATTTGAATCACCACTTTGACTTGAAGCTATAACCCAATATCAACATATACATATTTAGCTTTTTTTAAATGTATGTGACCTTTGCCCGTCTAGAATTTATTTTATTTTATTGGTTGTAGCCATTTACTAGATGTCTAACCCAGTTTTCTTGTTTACATTTTTAAAGGAATAGTGTTACAATTGTAGCAAATAACTATTAAACTGTATTTTGCAGAAAAGTCTTCAAAAACATTACCTATCATTTTGGGGCTTGTGGGAGGCATCATTCTGGTTGTATTTATTTGTCTGATCGGATTCAGAAAAAGAGTTAAATCTGTTATTTCTCCGAGGCCAACAACTAATACTACTCTCAACCAAGGTACTCCTTTCAAAATGTAATTGTGGTTATTAGTTTCTTAAAGCTGTGGTTCTACTATAACAAATTCTCTTAGATTACTCACTTTTCTCTCATTGTTTCCTAAAGCTACAGAGATGCATGGGCTTTCCCCTGAATCTGAGTTAACGCAAGAGAAAAATTTTGTCCTCAGCTTAGAAGCTCTAGTAGAAGCCACAGAAAATTTTCATGACAATAATAAACTTGGAGAGGGAGGTTTTGGTGTGGTATACAAGGTTGGTCGACATTTTATCCATGCTCTAAAGTGTCATCAATTTAACAACACATGGTTAGCTCTAAATCATTTTTTTTATGTTTCAGGGGACAACTAGAGATGGAAATGAGATAGCAGTGAAGAAACTTTCTACTAAATCTAAACAAGGTATGAAAAATTTTATGAATGAAGTAAAATTGGTGGTCAATGTTCGACACCGAAACCTCGTAAGGCTGTTAGGATGTTGCGTAGAGGGAAGTGAAAGGTTGCTTGTTTATGATTATTTTCCCATCAAGAGCTTAGACACATTTCTTTTTGGTAAGTCATCATTGAACCTTAATTTTCTTTGGAAAAGATGAATAGGTGACTAATATTTTAAAGATTGGGATTACAGATCCAAAGAAGCGTAAAGAACTAGACTGGAAAAAGCGCTATAATATCATCATTGGAATTGCTCGTGGACTTCTCTACCTTCACCAGGAGTCGCAATTGAGAATCATTCATAGAGATATTAAAGCAAACAATATTTTGCTTGACCACAAACTCAAGCCAAAGATAGCTGACTTTGGTTTAGCTAAACTTTTTCCTGAAGACAAGACACATATCCATACAAGAGTTGCAGGCACATAGTAAGCATCATGAAGATAATGCAATTTTTGTATTTTTTGTTTAAATTGTTCTTGATTAAATATTTAAAGTTTTAAATTTGTTTTCAAAACTATAATTATAGATAAATTATTTTTTTATCTGTAAGTATTTTTTTAAAATTGTTTAAAACAATATAAATATATATTAATTCTAAACAAATAAAGAATCCATCAATGTAATATGTCCAATTACTGAATTCTCTTGTCTAATGATATTGTAAACTTTATAATTCATACAATTCTAGTGAATATAGAAAACCTACAATATAAACTGTCAACTATTGATCTTCTTCTTTAATATTATGTTAAGTTTCTATGATAATACTAATTCTCTAAATTCTATGAAAATAGAATAAAAATTGAAGCATTACCCCAAAAAATGGAACCATAGAAATTATTAAGAATTAACCAAATAGTTTATTTGATATTTCAGTTCTAAAAAATCTACAACCCTCTGATAATGATATTATGTATGCAATGAAACATCACCCAAAAAAAATTCAACCATAGAAATTATGAAGAGTTAACCAAATAACTTATTTGATATTTCAATTCAAAAAAATAAAATATAACGCTCTGATGATTTTATGTATGCATATGTATATAACAATTTGAGTTTACATGCAGTGGTTACATGCCTCCAGAGTATGCAATGCGAGGGCAGCTGTCAGTTAAAGTAGACGTTTACAGTTTTGGAGTAGTGCTCCTTGAGATCGTCAGTGGAAGGAAAAACAATGATAATCATCTTCCGTACGATATGCAACACCTTGTAGAATGGGTAAGAAATTGGATTTTCCAATACCCATTTGTCAAAGCTGTCACTTTTCAATGTTAGGCAGCCAGATTCTAGTGATTTGATGACATGTAATGCAGGCATGGAAACTGTTCAAGGAAGGAAATGCGTTGAATATGATAGATTCAGAGGCATCAGGAGTGAGTCAGGAGCAGGCCTTAAGATGCATTCATGTTGGGCTTCTGTGTGTACAAGCAAATGTAACACTTCGTCCAGTTATGTCTGATGTAATTACAATGATCTCTAGCGGTTCAGTGACATTGGCAAATCCTTCGAAGCCTGCTTTTATAGGCACTGGTGAGACCCAGGCTTTAAAAGCAGAATCAAAGTGAGTGTCAAGCAGGGGGAGTGACGAGCATAAATACGTAACAACATCACAGACTTCTGCGGCAACTACGTCATCTTCATCAGGGGTTCGTTCAGTAAATGACGCCTCCATTACGGAAATAGAAGCTAGATAAATTCACCTAAGTTATCAAGTCACCAGGTAAATAACCGGTACTGTGAGTTCCATACCAGTCTTGGTATATGTGCACTTTATGTAATATTTAGGGCAGGTCTCCATGCACTGCACTGTTTAGTTTATTTTCTTTAACAGTCACTGTTTTAGGAGTAATTTGTGAAGCTGGTGGTCTCATGGATAATTCATTTTGTTACTTATTTTTAAATATTATTTTTGCATATTTATTGTATGTTTATTTATATAAATGAACAGTATTAATAATAATTGCTGTAAAGAAAATTTGGAGGGGAAAATTGGAGGTAAATGAAGAGGAGGGAAGGAAATTTATCAAGCCATTTAGCATTTTTCACAATATTTTCAGCTTCCATTATTTTTTCACAGCTTATTTTTAATTCCTAAACAATAACTGCTTCACTAAAATAGGAAAGGTTCTAAATTATCCTTTCTCACAAATTTAAATTTTCATGGGAACACCCCTACTGCTTAAATTTAAGTAGAAAATGGAGTTAACAACTTGTGGGGACATGCGTTAATGTGGGTCAACAGTCAAGGTAAAATTTAGCAGGCCAGCTCATTTCTTGTAAAGTTGAATTTGATGGTCCTCGAAAGGTTGTTCCAACTTTAAGTGGTATTTTATAATTTCAAATTTTGTTAAGTTGTATGATATGATTTCTAGGAAATTTCAGAATTTATGGATATTTTAAATTATTTGAAAAATATTTTTTAATTTAATAATTGATTTATAAAGTTAGTTACATGTGTGTATGTGATTAGTAAAATGCATTTGAATAAGAAGTACATATAAATTATTTAAGAATAAAGTTTAGTTTAAATAAAACCTAATTACTGTCTAATCAAACAAAAGCTATCATCATTGTAAAAAATTAGAAACAAATTATAAACATTTTGAACAATATATATAAATTGCAGAATATTTTTAAAATTTAGAATACAAAATTTTAATTAAATATCAATTTTTTAAACTTTTTCTCATTGTAATAATAAATATATAAATTTATAATATTTTTAATTCTTATAAATTTAGAATAATTTTTTTTTTTTAAAACAAAGTGGACACGCCACAATATTATATATATACATATATAGATATATATATGTATATATAAATATAATATATATATATGTATGTATAAATATATGTATATATATATATTTATATTATATATAGAGAGATCAAAAAAATAAGTTCCAATAGGCACCAGGGAACGAAGAGTACGGCTCAAGAGAGGCTAAGCCTCACATCAAGAGCAACAAAGAGTAGCTAGAGCACACAAATACAACAATAATATACGTATACAAAACAAAAAAATACTAGAAAAATATCAGCCATGTTATCAACCCAGGCCATCCACCCCTCACCTTCCATCCAGACAGATGCGCTTCGCTTCCTGAATCTGAGCCAGCATGAGGATCTGCTCCTTGTTGACTTCCTGTTGTTCTTCACCTCTTGGGTCAGCATTTTGCACGTTTTCTCAAATAATTGTAGATTGTCCATAGTTTGCCTCCAAGCGTAACCTCCTTGCATCTCATATATGAAGAACGTGGCAGAGCCATTCTTAAGGAACCTTTTGAGCTTCTCTTTTTCAATCAGCATTGTAGTGCGGACCTGCAAGAAAATTTTAAGATAAATGAGTTTCCGAAAAGACTCAGTAAGAATTCTGGGATTGTTCTGATATCTCTCTTCGTTTCTACACTTCCAGATTTGCCACAAAATAATAGAGGAGAGGATTTTCCAAAATAAGTTAGAGTCTTGTTTCAGCCCAACAATATGGCCGGTAATAATCTCAATGATGTTAAAAATCGAAGGATACATAATGCCAAACATATGCCAAATTTCCTTAGCAAACATACAGTCAAAAAGAATGTGTCTACCAGTTTCGGGTAACCTGCACATAAGACAATGATCAGTAACCGAGGAATCTTTTCTGATAGGGAGCCTATCAAGAATAACAAGCCAATTAAAACATTTTATCTTAGGTTCAGTAGGCCCTTTCCAGAGAATCTCAAAAGAATTCTTCCAAGAATGGGTGTCAAGGGTAGAATACCACACATTGTTGATATGATCTATAACGGCCTCAGAATGCCCGATAGTATTGTATATATTTTTGGCTTTAATTTTGTTAATAACGGTCCCATCCGGCCATTTAATGCTTAAGAATCTGTGAGAGTCAATTTGACAAGAGGCCGGGAGATTCATGGTGGCCTTGCGGATCAAATTATAGGTTTTCTTCTGGGAACCGGGAAGGTCAAACTTGTTACTGAGAACCTCCCAGCCAATTAACCTGTCATGCTCAAACAAGTCAGCCAATTGAGAGATGCCTTTACTATTCCAGTGCCTAGCAGAGCAGCCCTGAGAGAGGGCGAGGGGCTTGCCAGAGGAGCTTAGGTTCCACCAGATGGACCTTTCACCGTAAAGATGAGTATCATCGTGGAAGGTCTTGTTAGTGATAAAGCGTTTCACATAATTCCAAGCTTTCCAAATGGATCTAAAGAACAGCAGATCCTTGCACATTCACGGAAAGTTACCAAGGACAAGATCATTAAAGGGAAGATTCTTCCAAGACTTAGCCTTCTTGGGGATACCCCTTTCAATATTATTTCTAACCAGGACCTTCCAGGGATCATCGCCATCAAGAGAGTGAAAGATCCACTTGGCGGCCAAGGGCAATCCCCTGGAGCTTAAGATCCCTTAGGCCAAGCCCCCCAAGGAGTTTGTTAGTATGACACCACTCCCATTTAACTGCGTGCATTTTGTTTTTGCCTTTGCCATCAGACCAAAGAAACTTCCTAATCTCTTTTTGAATTTCAAAAATTTGATAGTTACTGAACATCCAAGCTGAAGAGTAATAAATATTATAAGACGACAGAATTTTTTGGCAAACCTGCACTCTGCCGGCCAGCGACAGGGCCCTGTTATGCCATTTATTGAGTTTCTTTAAAATCTTGTCTTTGACCCAAGACCACATATCTTTGAGGGAGGGGTCGATGGAGAAGGGAATGCCAAGATATCTCACAATCTTGTTCGGGCCACCCCACTGAAAGTGATAGTTCTTGAACCAGTTAGGCGGCTGCTCATACCAACCAAGGCAGACAGACTTGAGGTGGGAGAGGCGAGCGCCCGAGATCTTGCAGAAGAGGTTGAGCTTGTGATACAGGGTTTCAAAGTTGTCAGTCGTAGCTTCAAGGAAGATCGCGGTGTCATCAGCGAATTGGCAGTTAATAAGCTCATTGTTATTAGGAAGGGATATGCCTTTAACAGCCGGGGAGATAGAGTTGTCTCTTAAGATGTAATACAGAGCTTCAGAAGCAATCACAAAAAGGGCAGGGGCCAAGGGGCAGCCCTGTCTAATGGATCTTCCAAGAGGAAAGGAGTCAGATAGGGAGCCATTCACGTCGACCTGCGCGAAAGCATCTTTGAGTAAAATTTTAACAGAATTGCAGAAAGCACTGGGGAAACCAAACGCCTCGAGCATCATGGAGATGAAATTCCACTCCACTCTGTCGTAGGCCTTCTCGAAGTCCAGAAGGAACATGACAGAATCTTGCTTAGAAACATGAGCCCAATTCATGGCTTCCCAGTCGGTGATCAAATTTTCCAAAATATATCTCCCTTTAATGAATCTCGTTTGGGTAGGGCACACAAACTTGGGCAGGATATTTTTAATCCTAAGAGCCAGAATTTTGGCAAAGATTTTATAGGAAACATTGAGGAGAGTAATAGGTCTCCAGTTCTTGATGAGCGCTTTGTCCCCATCCTTGGGGAGCAATTTGATAATCCCCCTATTAATGGAGGTGCCCAAGGAGCCCCTAGCAATGGCTTCAGTATAAATATCCATCAGGTCTTTGCAGATCCAATCAATATTAGCCTTGTAGAACTCAACAGGAAGACCATCAGGGCCAGGGGCCTTGTCATTATTAAGCTCTTTAATGGCTTTTTCAATTTCTTCAAGAGAGAGCTCTTTGGACAGCTGATTAGCTTCTAAAGTGGAGATCTTGTTGGGGATGAGGGAACGGACTTGGGTCCTCAAGAGGGCGACATCCTCCGAATCCTCAGAGGTGAAAAGATTATGATAAAAATTGACAAAGGCCTTTTTGATGTTTTCAAGGTTGTTGATCTCATGGTTATCAACTACAATTCTTTCAATATTCTCATTAGACTGCTTTTGTTTGATGAGGTTGAAGAAGAATTTGGAGCCTCTGTCCCCACAGTTAAGCCAGTGAGCACGGGATCTGACCTTGGCGCCCTTGACCTTGACCTGTTGGTGTTGTCTAAGGGCATCTTTAGCCTTCACAACTTGAGAGATGAGCTCACAATTAGCAGGATTGGCTTGGATATTGGCTTCGGCAACCTAAAGCTTGGAGGAAAGCTTCTTTTCCACAAACCTAAAGTCTTTGGACCTTTTTTGCCCTATGGTCTTCAAAAGATTCTGCCAGGCATGAATATTCAAGTTCCATCTGTCCAAATGAGACAAGGTAGGGAAACTTTTTCTGTTTATGATATTAATGATACAGATGGCGCAAAGAGTGTCATCATCTTTGAGTAGGTTAGTGTTGAGGAAGAATTTGGGATTGGATCTTTCGCTATGATAAGGGGAGCTGTTGATCCTAACACAAGAAGAGATGGGGTGGTGGTCGGAAAGAGAGGTGGGGGAAACAAGGACCGAGCGGCCGAGGTTATCAGGGAGAAAGGAGAAGAAGTTCTTGTTGGCATAAAAACGGTCAAGCCTGGAGTAAATCCTATAGGGACCCTGTTGGAAGTTACACCAGGTATGCCATAATCCAGGGTAAGAGTCTTTAGTACCAGCTAAGGGATCAAACAGATGTTTGGAATTAATCATCTTATTCCAGTGCATTTTTTCAAAGTCTTTCCAAACAAACGGAAGACCACCAAGTTTATCTTCCTGAGATTCAATCATGTTGAAGTCTCCCCCCACAAGCCAAGGGATATTAGGGAGAGTAGCCAACCAGTCCCGAAGACATGCTCTCTCCTTGAAATCATTCAGGGCATAAATAGAACATATGCCAAATATAAGATTATTGAAATTGAGGGTAACCCAGACCGCCCTGTTATAGGGGGAAATCCCATTGCCAGTGATACAATTGGCCCATTTCCTATTGATTAGAAGGGAAATGCCCACTGCCTCTAGGGTGGTTGGTGTAAAACTTATTAGCATCTTTCCACAGAAAGTTGAGGTTGACATCCAGAGTGTATCTAGTGGCCTTAATTTCCTGCAACATAAGGAAGTCCATGGCTTTACATATGTCAAGGAAATGCTTAATGATCCACCTTCTATCAGGGGATTCAAGACCCCGGATATTCCACGGAATGCAATTCATTGGGGAATATTTAAGGGGGCGCGCAAAAGTTAGAGGCACCTGCCATGGGAGCCAACACAATGCCCTAAGAGTCACCAGTCTTTTTCTTGGAGGGGTTCTTGTTTTTGGAGCCTAAGCGTCTCCCCCTCCGCTTAGCCGTGGGAAAAGCATCTCTTAACTCACCATCATTCTCAGAATCGTCATGGGAAATGTAATCCAACTCCACGGAAAGTTTTTGATGGAGAGAGGTTGAACCCTTAAAAACATTGTTGGCTAGGATGATTTCAAGCAAACAATCATCCCCAAGTTCACGAAAAACTTTAGGGGGGAAGCTTAGGGGAGGGGGCGGGTCAGGGCACCTGAAAGAGCCGTCCATCATAGCCGAGCATGAAGGGGTAGAGCTAGTTAGAGGTTATTTGGATGCAGACTCAATAGAATTGATGGAAACAGGGGTAAACTGAGAACAAAGGGCCTGAAACTCCTCTGATTCAGTAATATTCTGCTTATTGGCCCTACGCCTTCACTTGTTGGATGTTTTAACAACCGCAGTGAATCCGGCATTCGGAACACCAGCCGCAGGGGGGAGCAAAAGCGGTGGATGGGATGAAGGAGGCCAGAGGGGGGGTAGGTTTCGTGGGCACCTCAAAAGGAGGAACTTTCTCCAATGAAGAGTCCGGGTTAGGGTTACCGGCAGACGACGAATTACGGGGAGGTGAGGTTTTGGCGGGCAGAGGTTTTTTCTTAATGATAGGGTGGTCTTTCCTTAGATGCCCTTCCCTTCTGCACAGGAAGCACGCATTCAAACCCCCAAGAATATCAATGGGGCACACAAATTTGTCATCCGTAATACAAATATGAATTTTAGGGGGGATTTCATAACCGGGATTCAGTGAAATAAGAACCCTAGCGTCCATATGAGGGACAAGTCTGACAGTGTCATCCATACAGATGACCTTACCGAGAGGTTCAAGCAACTGAGGGAGAAATCACCATAAAAAGGGCGGGATTTGTTTGATCACAATCCATCGAGGGGCCGAGAGCATGAGGACTTCCTCATGAATGGCCTCAGGCGACCACACAATGGCACGGAAGGAAGTAGATCCTACAGTCCAGTATTGTTTTTTGAGAATTTCCATCTGGGCTTCATGAGTGGTAAAAAAAATAACAAACAACCCTTTTTGAATCTGCTACAGAAAGATATATGGAAGCCCAGCTTCAGGTTCCAAAAGTTGTGAAACCAGTCATCAAGAAACTTTCTTGGCAGACATTTATCCACATCAACAACAGAAAAGAAAATAGCAGAATTTTTAAGTCTATTTTTCTCCTTACTAATTTCAGCTAGCATTTCGGGATTAGGAGAAACAGAGAGAGATGTGGGAGCAACCCCACAATTCTTACCAGTTTCAGAGGTTTCATTAGGGCTCGATAGGGTAAACCTCGCACCCTCCTTGATGGAGACACCATCTTTCACCACCGCCTCAGAGAATGTCTTGGGTCTCGAATGCAAAGGGGAAGAATCGGGAATGTTTAGGCAAGAGTTGTCAGAAGCCATAAATGGTAGAGGAACCGTCGAAGGGGAATTAGGGGGTACAGCCTCTGCCAAATGGCAGAGAGAAGAGGATGAAGAGGTAGTCATCATAAATACTCATAAAAGACCTAATCTATGTAGGAAAGAACACACCTGAGACGCCGCCTTCACCCAGCTTTTGAGGAGCACGAAAATTCGCATCGTCAATAAAACCACCTTTAAATTATGTATATATAAATATATGTATATATATATGCATATATATATATATATGTATATATATATATATGTATGTATGCACAAAATACACCGGGTTCAAAGGAATACCATCATGTGAAAAAACTAGAAAGAAAACTTCCGGTTATAATCCAATGGAGAATATATTGAGTAGAAAATTATCCCACATGTAGGATATTTAGATTTTACAAAATTGACTATCGTACCGCCACCTTAAGTTTTCAAAAAACTTGAAATGAGTGGTGCAAAATGAGGCATAAAATCTAAACTTATATATTCAAAGCCTCTCAAAAAACAAAAAGATAATTTAACTTCTTATGCTATTCCTTCATTCGCTTTGCACAAATTCAATTCTAGTTGTGTGCCACATCTTCCTCATTCTGCATCTCTGGCATGGTTGAAAAAGGCAACTCTTATGGGAAAAAATCATAGCCCACAAAAGGTGCTTCTTCATCTGTTTGGGCCACCACTTCCAGTCGACTGGCGCCTTAGAACCCTGATGCAAGGAAATAATACAATCTGCATTTGCCAACTCATCAAATTCTCTGCGCATCAAAGCTATAGATTCAACTATCACAGGTTGTTTCCCAGGTGAAGGTCAGCATAAGGGAACTTTCCATGCAAAATCGCAGAGGAAGGAGACAACATGAAATTTTTCCTTGATTTCAGCCTCCAAAGAAACACAAATTCTTTTTTCATTTTTGTTTAGAGCAAATAACAAAGCATAATCATTACCAAACTAAAGCCCTAATCTAATAGCCTCAAATATTTCTTCATACCTTGCTTTCTTTTTTATATAATCGCACAGGAATAAACCTCCAATGTATCCTTCCCTAGAAAACTATTATATTTTTGCACAAGATACAACTGCTCATTCTTTTCACAGAATTGAGGGTTTACAAATTTAGCTACAATTAGCTCTAAGTCCCTAAGAGATTGAAGCAAATCCATGATATTTAACAAGAAAATAGAAAGCACCTAGGAGGGAAATAATACCAGTCGAGCTCTTGGTTGAATGATTTCCACACCCAGCACTGAATGAATTGCATCTTCCTCATGTCTGCTTCCAGTTCTGAAAATAAGGTTCAAGTCTGCCTGAGTAAGGCTCCCTTCAAACGGTCTTTCCCGAGATTGAATGGGACAGTTAATTCACAAGTTCCATGGACGTTGCGCCATGCTTATGCTAAAGTTTCTCTTGTAACTGTATACAAAAATTTTCACTCATAGAAGCATCTTAAAAGAGATTGCTAAATGGAGTGATAGATTACCGCTTTTAAGAGTGAAAAAAGCCCTCACACATTTTTTGGGGCAAATAATGGCAACCATTTCATATGCCATAAGAATTAATGGGATAAAACATTTTTTTAAATATTTCCGATCATACAAAAAAGAATGAAAAATTATTCTTGAATGTTTTAGAGATTTTTAATCTTTAAATTTAGTAATTTTATTTACTTGCAATAAAAAAATTAATTTATGATTATAAAATCAATTATAATCATTGAAATTTGAATCAAAAAATTGATTCTAAAATTGAATATATTGAAACTGTTTAAGAACTACAATAGAGGACAAGTGAAAAATTATATAAAGACTATATTAGGGGTTAATTTTAGAAGTTTCTACAATAGATATGATGGGGAGAAGAGATATTGATATAAAAATATATTAGTGCAATGAATATCATGGTGAACTATACACAAGTAAAGAAATTTATTTCATAAGGAGAATGAAATATAATGGGCATCTCATTCATGATGATATATTAGAATGTAT